>VZSG01000878.1:180555-232261 GCA_013398315.1 Nothoprocta pentlandii
TGGCCTTCTTGGCCACGAGGGCACTGCTGGCTCATGGCTAACTCATTGTCAACCAGGACTTCTATGTCCCTCTCTGCGGAGCTGCTCTCTAACAGGTCAACAAAATGAAAGTTTTATGCTTCTTGCACCTAGATTGATACTTGTATTTACTGATATATTTACAGCAAAATGTACCAGTTATGACAATCATTAGTGTGGCAGTGATCTGAAATATTGTTATATTTTACAAATAATAGCATTTAAAATTTGCTGTGTAAACAAAATGCACCTGAGAGTAAGCCATCATCATATCTATCTCATTTATAAGATGTGGCAATCCCTGATCACTCAAATTTACAATCTAGGCAGATAGTGACTGTCAAATGAAACCACATCATCCCAGCTTTTCAGACAGAGAAAAAAGGGGCTCTGGGCAGAGGTGATTTATTAAATCTCATTGGATATTAAATCTCAAACTGGAACAAAGTCCAGTCTCTGAATCTCCTCCTCTCCAGTAAGAAGATACTTTCAGAGTGGGTAACTTAATAACAAAAATCATGTGGGAGTATAAATAACAAAAATGATGTGGGAGTATAAATGCTTCCATTTACCTGAAAAATTCTTTATATGAAAATATCTGAAACCTCAGCATAACTTTGTAAGCAAAGTTAGTAAGACTTTGCCTCAGTAGTCTCTCTGATTTAGGTGTTATGTTCATCTTCATATTGCCAAGTATGAAGAGACTAGTAGGAACCCTCTTCCTTCAAAGAGAATGGGCTTTCCTAAGGTTGTTAAAATTGTCTTTTGAAGTCTGAGACTGTTTATTTGCTTGTTTATTTTAATTAAATCTTCTAGCACTTCTATACTCTTTTTTTCCCTCTGCTACATGAAATGACAATAAAAAAAAATAATAATAGAAGGGAGAAGAAGAAAGGTTTTCCTGAAAACTGCCCATTCTTAGTGTGGTAGTAATCAGTGCACCAATTATACACTGCTTGGGGCACAGTTCTTCTGTCTATAATTAGTGTTCATTTTGTATTGAATAAAATGCTGGAGCACTATTTGACGATAGAAGTAGATGTGTATGCAGACATGGCTATACGGACTGTTTCAACATGAAATTCTTCTTACCTAAAGCATTAGAATAGACTCTGTGTTTTTCCAGAATGCTGTTTGACTTCAGAGAGGTGTGGATACAGCACTATCTCTATAGAGCTTCAGGTATTGATTCTTAAATAAAACTGGTAGATGACTCAGAATCCCTCATATTATTGTGAAAGTCCAATGGCACTGTCATTCAGCTCATCCAAACATCATTAAAATGAAATCATTGTGACCATTGATCAAATGCTTCTTCAGCAATCTCTGACCTAGGTTTAAAACTCTATATGTGGCTTGTTAGTGGTAATCTAAATATTTGGAAATCCTCCTGATACTAGCTTGATGATGTAAGGACAGTTCATGGTAGCTCATCCCCTGTTCTGTAATGTCACTTTAGATGCGGTTTCACTGAATGTCTGGTAAATGTAATCATTAAAATATAGATACAAGAAAAAGAACATTGGCAAGAGCAATATAGATATATTAACAAGGAAAATATTAAAGAAAGATACGATGAAACTGTTTGGAATTTATACCAAAGATCTTGAATGCTGCTTCTGCAGTATCTGATGAGCTCTGATTAATAGTATAAAATTATCAAATGCAAAAAATCCAGCAGGAAATGATAACTGCAGACTCAGTGATGAAACTCTGAAGAATATGTTGACTCCATCTTTCAAGGCACAGCAACGCTAACTAGGTAGGTAATGTTCTATCTGTTTGGGAATTCTTTACCCATTATTTAAACATCCAGCTCATCTTGTCACACAATTTAGTATTTGCATTGCTCCTTTTTTTTTTTTTTTTTTTTTTTTTTTTTTTTTTTTTTTTTTTGTCTTTTGTCTTTCTAGTCATTTAAAGACTATTTTGTACAACATCTTATGTTCCTTTCCTGTTGGTCTTATTACTAGAATAAGGATTCTTTTAAATGCAATTTTTGACAAATCCAGATTTTCCTTTGCTGATTACCTTGCTGACTTCGGTGGGACAGTTCATGGGAACTGTTGCTCAGCAGTGTGAGGGAAGGGGCTGTATCCTGGCAGTACAGATACAGCTTGTCAGGATATGGCTGCTCTGACATGATTAATACAAGCTCATGTTGCTGAGCAACCTTAATGAAGCTGAGGATAATCAACCCACTGCTGACAAAGATCTCTAGACTTGTACTTCCCCATTTGTTTTCTGTCATCCAAATCTTATGCTTTATAAAGGTACCTGAATTAGCCCAGGAATGTGACATAAAGGAGCCAACAGAGAAAGTTGGAGAAACTGATTAAAGGATTTAAGATTTCAAAGGCCATCATCCATCTGGATTGGTTGTTGAAAAGGGTGAGGGTGTCCAGGGATGGCAAAAGAAGGATCCCCGACCCTCCTGACCCCTTAGTGAAAAGAAGGGATGAGAAGGCAAATGTTGTGTTCATTTGTTTATTTTTCTTTGTGTGATTTAGACAAGGGGAAGGGAATACAGCTCTCTGGGTGGTCCTTCAGCTAGTTTCCTAGTGAAACTGGGAGGTTCTCTTTTTAGACATATTCATGAGTATGAAAGGAAATGGATTAGTGAAGAAAGTTTCTCTGCTGCAGTAAAACTAATATTTTCCTCTACCTTTCTACCTGTATACTTTATGGTTATGCCAAAATATATTCAGATAATTCAAGACTGGTCTTGCTGAAAAATGATCACCCTTCCATACATGTTTTATAACTACATTAGAGTGGGTTATCTCCAAAAGACAAGGAGGAACTGTAACTGCCTGGCTTTAATGGTTTTACCTAGGTATGCTCATGGTGCAGTGACCCAGTATCATCTCAATCCATCTAAAAATATAGCAAATGAAAAATATACAGGATTCATTTCCCCTTTCTGGGCTTTAATCTTTACCCACAAAGTGACATCATATCTAGTCTTTGCCTGTGTCTCATTCACTACAAGGAATGTACTCCATCATATCAGTATCCTGTTCAGTATTCATTCCAGACTCTCCTTT
This sequence comes from Nothoprocta pentlandii, assembly GCA_013398315.1. Taxonomy (NCBI): domain Eukaryota; kingdom Metazoa; phylum Chordata; class Aves; order Tinamiformes; family Tinamidae; genus Nothoprocta; species Nothoprocta pentlandii. The sequence continues at coordinate 183,621 of VZSG01000878.1, forward strand.
TTCAGTACTTCTCCTATTCCAGGGAAGTAAAGATCTTCTTGCAATGCTGTCAGCAAATCCTCCCAGAACAAGCTCTGCCAGGACCATGACAGGCCAGTAGACATGGTCATGAGAGCAGGGGAATGAATGCTAATCTCATGAAGATGAAGCCAATAGTGGCATGCTGAAGTGGAAACAGCAGGACCAAATAGGCCTACGTACTTATCCCTGTGATCGCTTAGGAAGTACCCTGTGGGATATAAATGTTAAAGCGTCAGCCTCAAGACTGACAGATTTTCAAGGCAAAGACATTTCCTTTTAAACCTGGAGGAAAATAGTCATGTGGTTAATACTCTGATTCCCATGTCTTTTCATTGTTATTATTTAGCTTCTTTGAGAGGAGGATTCTTGATCCAGATGTGAAATTGTCATAGATAAAACACATTTCCTAAGGAAACTGAATGATACCATGCCAGGAGGCAGGCAAATATCTTTGTTAATTTCTCAAAAGTTTTGATGTGACTATTTTCTCTTTATTGTATATGTGGACATTACATATACTCATATTTAATATTCATATGGTTACCTAGGAGTTTTGGTAAAGAAATGCACTTTCTGAGATTTGAACCATGAAATTTTATGTCTCAGGTCTTTTCTGGGATGTCCTTCACAAAGAATTCGGGTTTACATAGATTTCAGGATACACATCACATGTTGTTATTGCAATAATCAGAAGCACATATATTCATCACTTATATAATCCCGTGTATCTCCACTGACTTCAGTTAAATATCATCAATCTACAGGAAGCACAGTTTTGACCAGCTGTGTTAAAAGGGTTGCAAAATGACAACTAAATAATTCAGTGAAAACCATTGTGCATGTGGTTGCATAAACAAGTGATGTCTATAAATCACTGCATGCTATACAGTAAAAATCTTGAGCATATAGATCATTATGACACTCTGTGAAATAGCATAACCACTGTTGTTGTCTTGGTTGAGTCAATGCTGTGCTGTTCATCTTCTCCTGCTGCTGGATGCAGTCTTTTCCCAGGAATATAAACATCACATATTTACATATTTTAAAATACTACACTTTGTGGGTAACTTGGTTTAACAAGAAAGAAATAGGATTTAGAAACTCATTCATAGAATTTAAAGGACTTTACCAGTGACATAAATAGTCAAGCCTTTCATTGGAAGATAATGTAAACATTTCATCTTTCTTCCTGTTACAGAACTGGGTAACAGAAACCGAGCATCTTGTTTGGTGTTAGGATTATGGCTGGTAGAAGGCAGGTCTGAGAAGAGGATGCAGCTATCATGGTTCCTTGTCACCTCTGTCATTAATAGGAAGGACAATTTATTTCATACTGTGCTGCACAAAAACTATGAATATGTCTGTGTGTTCCATTTCATTGTAACTAAGATGAGTCTTGGACACTAGTCTTCACTTTCCTGTTATTCTGGAAGTAGAAATAAATGCCTCTTTGAGGCCGTTTTTTAAAAAATAACCTCAGACATAGTAGCCATAGTTAATTGAACAATGAATCTTTTATTTATTGACAGTTTACATAGTTCAGAGAAGAATTACTAATATTACAGACCTTTTAATCAGAAACAAGTATGCTCAAGGAAGACAGCTGTTTTCAAAGTGTCAGCTGGGAAAAATGTCCCAACCATCCTTATTTGATGAACAAACATACTTTCTTGATTGTCTACACTCATATCCATCTGTCAGGATGGCATGATGCCCAAGCATAAGCTGGCCAAAACTTTTGCCTTGGGCTTTGACATTGAGCAATAATAGGTTGAGATGGGCAGTATGTGTAACACTGGATAAAAAGTATTTTGAGGTTCTCTTTTGTGCCAAGAATAGCATAGAATCTTGGAAATAAACATCTCCTTGTATATCCTTTGGCACTACTGAGTCCCCCAGAGTGAATATTACGTGAAAAATCTATTCAGTGCTAGGATATCAGTGCTAGGTCACAAACAGATTGATACCAGGCTCAAAAGGTTTACCAAGAAATGAAGAATATTGTTGCTATGGCACACTGTGTGACAAGATGTTCGTAGACATTACTTGGGAAGGTATATGCTAGCTACACAGCAGGGCAGCCCACTTCAAAAACACTGAGGCAGCTGGTGTCTCAGGGAAAGCAGATTCATTTTCTAGGAAATGTGCAGTCATCTGGTCAGTCAGCAGCTGAGTGGATATGAAAATATGGAGAGTAACATGAAATTTTTAAAATGTCGTATTTACATTAGAAATAATCAGGAGATAATAATCAAGAGATGCACCCAGTGCATGTTTCTTTGAGAATATATTTGTTATGTATGGGTAAAAATATCTAATAAAATATGAAAAAAAATATGGTACTAAAATTTTTAATATTGCACTGATAAACATCTTTTTAGAAAAAAAAATGGTGCATAAGGACTACTATATTTTAAAAACAGTTTTATTTTAACAAAACCCAGAGCCAGATATTTTTTGAAAAAAAGAAGTTGACATAGGCTGAGTAGGACAGGATGAGTCTTTTCATGCTACTCTCAGTCTAGTTAAATTTATAGCTTTCTGAGATGTACTCAATTCTGCAGAGACTGAGAGGAATCTTGGATTTCTCATTCTTTCTTTACTCTCCACTCCAGGAGTCTGCCCTTCAACCATCCCAGTAGAGTTTTCCTCTCAAACTTTTGGCTCTTTCCAAGATGCCTCTAGCTTTATTTGCACCCTGTTCATACTGTCTAGAAGCTGGTTCTAGACTGTGTTAATGAGAACTAGCTTTGACAGTCTATGCAAGAACTAGCTTTGATAGTCTGTGCACATTCTTAAAGAAGACGTAGTTATTTCCTTCCCCTAAAGATTGAAAAATGTCTGTCTGCAGCAGTCATAATAGGATAAATAGCTTTCCTCTATATACTCAGTCATAGCTTTAGGACAAATTAGAACATGCAATGAGTAATAAGCAAAGAAAGAAAAGAAATGTAACTCTAACATATTTACTGAGATCTAAATAATTCACTTAAGTTAGCATGGCACTTTATTCCTGTATTTCCTGAATTTGTATAGTATCTATGAAGGCAAAGTTAGTCTACGCCATATTTACAGAAGCAGAGGAAAAACTCCTGGAAACTTCCTAAGAAAGAGTACCATGGTTCTGAGTCCAAATTTCTTATCTATATTTCTCTAATAAATAAACATATATATTCATTTTCTCCAAGTTGTGTATGTACTCTCTCACAACACACATGGAAATATTATCATTTGAATTTTTAATCTCTCCAGTTTGTTTTGCTTGAGAAATTAATCTGTCAAACTTCTACATGGAAAACAAAGAAAAATTCTGAATATAAGCAGTAAAATGGAAAATCAGCACTCTTTTAAATTGAAATTTTACTTTCAAAACTTTAAGTTTAGAAGTTTGGAGAGCTCTCATCCAATCAAGCATGTTTTTGCACTTTGGCTTCTTTTCTGGAAAACAGTCAGTACTATCAGTGTTTCTAGTAAAAATACATTTTCCTTATCATAAAGATCATGGTCACTATGTTATAGCCCCTTATGCATAATGAAAACTTTTAATCTCCTAAAGATTCAACTATATTTTTTACTGTGTTTCTGAGCAGTATTTATATTCTGTGAACATCAGGAAATGCTACCATCCTATTGCTATACCTTATCTTACTGTTTGACTTTCAGGTCAAGGAACTCCCTGAATGAATAAAGGAAAGTAAATTTTGGGGCTGACATGAAGTTTTCCTGAAAGCAGTGAAGACTAGTGATGTATAAAAAGTTTTGGTTTCTAGATTTCACTTCAATCTATTGAATTCAAAGAAAAGTAAATATAGGAGTATTTTTACCATGTTGGATTGGAAACTATTTTTTCACTTTATCTGTGAAGTCTCATAGACTTTCTGGATCCTGATCTTGTACAGTGGATAAGCACAACATAACATTGAAAATATCATGTAACTAAAAACTAACAACGTTTGCTTTCTATTTAATTCCATACACATTCTATCTATGTATTCTTTCACAATTCAGTTTCTATTTTCTTCTATGAAACAATGTAATAAATGTCTTATTACATGTAATTATATATTACATAATTAAACAATGTAACAATATTTACAACACACAATTATTCCATCCTCATAAGGAGTAACACATGTATTATCTCTAATTTATGCTGATAGATATATTTAGTTTATCTATAGACATCTGTGTATGTTTGTTTATGCATAGCTGTGGGTAAACCTTGTTAGACCAGACTGTATGGAGAAGAGGAGTTCAGGGAAGTGAGCTTTGCAGTTGAAGGAAGCTGTGAAGTTAGCACTGATCCACAGTGTTGTACCTCTGTAATTCTGTATGTTTCACAGTTTCATATTGCGCCAAACTTTACATATTTCTGTGGTTTCCATGGCAAGCTTTTCTGAGGAAAAATAAAACTCTGAGCAGCAATAATTTGGCAGTCCCTTAGTGCTTCTTACGCAGTGTATAAGAAATATCTGCTATGTTCTGTTGTATTAGAGAAACAGAGCTGCCGTTGGAGAAGCACAGACAGCTTAGATGAACTGAGTCCAGAAGCCCCTGAGCAGCTTTGTCTTGAACTTGAACTGGTACAAAATAGGAGCAGCTGTACAGCACAGTGCCTCTGCAGAGCCTGCTCTTCCAAGCCTGCGAAAACAGCTCTGAATTTCTGAAGAGAGGATTTATTATGAATAGACTCTTTGGAAAAAAAGTGTGCATGGCAGGGTACTCTACTTGTCGAGGACAGCTGAAGCTGAAAGAAACAAGCTCTATTTTTTTTTTCTGTTGAAATTTACAGAAACTTGAGCAAAGAATTTATTTCTGGATTTTAGCATAGTGCAAATTTGATCAGGGAATCTAAGTTTATTCTGATTCCAAGAAAGTGAAGTTTCTTGTGAATTATAAAATTTGAGCTTCTTCTATGTAAACTGAGATATGCATTACTGCATACATTTTACTTGTAAGATGCTTAAACTTTCTGATTTCTATAATCACTTAATTTACTTTTCACCATTACATAATACAGATACGGATAATATATGTAATAGATATATTTAGAAACCTATAATGAGTCTCATTTTTCTGCTAGGGACAAGTATACTTTACCTTGCTTTCCCATACATGATCATCAGCTGAGAAATTGTAACCAACCTTAACAAGGTGCTTTTGATTTCGTGTTTTTCTTTAATATTCTTCCCCACTCCTAGTTCTCTCTGTAGCAGTTGTTGTTTTTTTCCACTTTATAAACTTCTGGTCATTTGGTAACACTTCCTGCTTATCATTCTTTGTCTTCTGGAAATCTGCATTGAGATTTGCATACACGAACAATGTTCAGGGAAAAAAAAAAAAAAAAAAAAAGAGCAGCATTTTGCACCCTTTACACAGGGATCTCCTACCTCACTGATTAGACTGGAGAATCAGACCCAGAAAATGCTATTAATAAGTAAGCAATGTCTTAAGCAATGGCTATAGATATCTCTCATGACTAAATGAACTGCATGGAAACTCAAACGTGGTGTATGAAGATGTATAAAAAAGATAGTTTTAGCAGACAGTAACAGAAGCACTGCTGGTTCCAGCATAGTTGGATAAAATAGTGAGTTGATAGTGTACAGTGAAAGCTCACTGCAGTATACTAATCTTAATTGAAAGATACATTTCTTAGTTTAGAAGTAAATTGTGTCCCATAGCCATAGGAACAACAACAATAAGAAGTCTGTTCTTGTGAAAATTGAATACTGACTCTCTGGTCCCCATGTGAAAAAAAAAACAGCTCCAGATTAGAAGTTATTCAGAAGAAACATTTGTGAATCTGGGCAAATAATTTTATTTATTGCATTTATTAACAAACGAAAACCTTTACTACTTTGAATTAAAAACTGTGCCAGCTCCTACTCTGAATGATGGATTCAGGTCTCTGGATCCTTAAGGAAAATCCTGCAGGTCCAGACTGCTGCAAGTATCTCTGGAATGCTTCCTCCTCGCTCCTACGCATAGCTCCAACTGAAGATTCACCTCAAGGAGTCGGTGCTTAGGTGAGCTGTTCTAAAGCTCTGAGCTCTCCACACAGATTGTGTCTGAAAGGAGATGATCCAGATTGATTTTGGAAATTCTGAGTCTGAGTGTCTCCTGACACTTAGTTAGGATTTAGGAATAAGAAACTGAAGTTTGAATCCTAGACATGACCAAGGACCATTATCATCCTGAAAAATAAAATTTAATTCTTACAGAAAGAAAACTGTAACCTAAAATGTGAAAAAAGCCCACAAAAATAGGAAATTATAAGAAAAAAATCCTAGATGACAACATTCTTAAAAAAAAAATTACAATTCAATTACTCTTTGGCAATACGAGTTTGTGTGTGTGTATGTGCGTGTGCACAAAGATGATACCATACCTCACACAGGACTGTCATTGTCTATTCATTCATTAGAGGTAATTATTTTTAATTTTTGTCCCTACTGACCTGTAGGCAGATGGTTAGCATGAATACCATTTTTATCTGGACACCAGATCTGGCCAGAGCACAATCTGTTGGGTTTGATCACTAAACTGGCAGCTGCAGTACAGACCTGCTCTTTTCTCTTTTTGTCTCTGGGGACTGCAGATTGGATGCACTGAATGTGAACTTCTGCAAAGCATGGGGCTTTTTGTCATTTTCACTTTGCTTTCTTTCTATGACCATCCGGTAAATGTCAAGACAGTTAAAAGTTCATTGTATCAAAAGGTACCAAAAAGCAATTTTAGCTACAAAAGGATGTTTTTCACTTACATAAAAAAGAAGAAAGTAAATGATGCTTTAAAGAACAAATATATACGTGTCTTAATACAAAAAAAATGTATTTTAAGCTATGATGATAAGTCATATATCTATTTTTACTATTTAAAAACAGGGTTCTATTATGGGATAAATTTCTGAAAAGGACCAAAGGACACAGACATTTCTTCAATTGTAGTGTTTTCACATGGAAAGCTTGTATGATCAGGAATAGCATGTATTTTTCTATGATGTAATTGCATAATCACACAAAAGTATCCAGAAATTTTTGTCTCAACCTTATTTCCTTGCTCTCACAGAGACTTAAGAATGTGCATAACTTTAAACATGTGAGCAATATCCTTATGTTAAACACATTGTATATCCTATTCTTACTATTTTTTTTCTAAGCCTGTGTGCAAACTTCAATTGTGTCAGAGTTCTTTTTAGCTTCTTTTGCTAGTCCTTACTTTGGCAAAATTATTTAAAGTAAAATTGAAATTCCATCAGAGTAAAGACTTAAACATCCACCTGTTTATCTTCTCTCTACTCAAATGAAATAAATGACAAAATCTGTTTTAAAAATACTAATTCCTAAATTACAACTAAAGCTTTCAGAATACCTTGTATAATTGGTGATTAATGTAAAAATCCATCCATCATGCTAGCTGTTGTCTTCCATTTATAAAATCTCAATGATATCAAATACAGATTTTTTTTTTGTGACTGTCTGATGATGATCATAGAACAGGGATATATGTAGACATATCCTTCAGTGCAGTGACTTTTTTTTTGCTACCAGCTGCTTAGCTCTTGTGTCACAAGAGAATTCAGAGACAAGTTCTATAATCTAGGACATTTCCCTATTTCATTCAAACTCCAGCAACCTTTATCTTTTATCGAATTATCCCTTACCTTACCTACTTTTAAACTTTCAGATACAAATATTGTGTACATAAGGAGATATGAATTAAGCAGAATTATTTATAGTCAAATGCCTTCGAGAAAAGTAACCTCACACACACTTTTTTTTCCACTCTGGAGAGTAATTTTGAGCTCAGAAGCCTAGTAAGGTTCCTTTGGCTTGACCTAAGAAGGGAATCTGGATTTTTGCCTTCCTCAAGAAATTGCTTATTTATTTTCTTTTATTTACAAATTGAAGGTTAAAATGTAGAAGCTTAGGAAACAGAACTAAATGACTATCAAGTTCCCTTTTTGTGTGTAGAAGGATTAGAATTGCTTTCAGTTATTGTTCTTCCTTGACACTTTCCTGATTATTGGTGAAGCTACATTAGAGGCACAGAGAGGAACCATGCCTGGTCCTCTGGAGCCGTGTATCTGAAGGTGGGTATTCAGAAGTGACACTGGAACCAGATCTTGCACTTCCCATTCAATCACTGTACTTCCTAGGGAATGGATGACTTTTCCTCCTGTCGGATATTGTCTGTTTCAAAGAGGAAGATAAGGTGACACAGAGTGACGAATAAACTATTTAACAACTGAACAAGTGCATTCAAATGCTTATTACATAGTTCTGACTCTCAATTTGCTGTTTGCATCGATTTTATAAAAGTTAGGTTCCAGAATGACTTCTTTTATTATTTGTGGAAAGAAATAGGTGTTTTTCAAAGTGATTTATATCCCTTAACTCTCATTCTCTGCCCCTGCAAAGCCTATGCTCATGTTCTTACACCATATGAGAGAAATAAAGATTCAACGATGAGATTTCCCCATCCTGACTAACTACTCAACATAGATTACTTGGTTGCATTGCAAAAGTATATGTGAATGAAGATGAGCAAAAATAGAGGACACAAAGGAATTTAAAGTTTGATTAAGCATCATTGTGGTGATTTCACGAGGGAGTATGTGTGATAATAATTAATCTCAATAAAACTATCTTCTCTGTGATGGTAGAAATAGATCCATATGAAAAGTTGTTCATGGAACAGTAACACTGCATGCACCCATTCAGTGTTTTGGATGACTGAATCTGCGCTTTTGAAGACTGACTTTCAAAGCCATTTTTAAGGTCAGCAGTAAGCTTCATCAATGTATTTCAAGTTACTCATCAATGCTGGGATTATCTAAGTTGGCCCTGTTTTGACAGTGGTACATTTTGTGTTTGCAAGAGTGGGCTAGAACACCTAGAACACATCTAGAACACTAGAACGTTCCTGGCCAGGAAAACTGTTCTTTGGAAGAATATAAGGTTAGCAGAAAGAGCAAAGATGTGTACAACCCAAGACATCACACTCACTCATATTCTGCTTCCATGATTTAGCACTTAAAGAATCAACAATCTTTTATAATGTCTCAGAAGGTCCTTCTTACCTGCCCGTATTTAAAATTATGGAGACGGGGACTCTGCATCTCCAGCTGTGATTTCCTGTGCACACAGAAACACCTAGATCATGTTGGTTTGTCGTACACCTGCAGATGAATTGGCCAGTGTGTGGACTGTGTTTCCAAATGTATTCTGGAGGCATCAGAATTGCTGTACATGTGGTGCAGAATTGTTATTTGCACCCATAGCAGTCTTATGCCCAGGATTCATTGATGTTCAGTAGCTAGGCAGAAAACATGTAAATGCAGCAGTGTTGGCAAGCATACAAATCATGTAGCAGATCACCAACCAGAAGATGTCTGAATACGTATGAAGACAAAATTTTTTCTTTTCTTCTTCTGCAGGGAGGAAATATCAGTTTTTCAAAACAGGAAGTTTCACTGTGATTTAAGATCATGAGTTCTTCGACTGTTTTTGATCAAATGCCTCTAACAAAATGAAATTCAGTGTGAGATGCAACTGAAGGATGGAAATTTTCAACTTGAGAAGCAAGATTTACACAAAATTTGAAATCATGCCAGCAAGGAGAAGGCAAAATTGTATTCACTGTAAGGTGGAAAAGCAGTCATCACCCCTTGTATCATTATAATAAAACTTCAAAAACAGTGTATGAAGCTGCCTTCACCTGGCATATATTGTTTGTACTGCACACCTAGGTGCACTGGTAGGTAATGTCTTTGAAGCGGGGATGGAAGCAAGTGACCTCATCCCTCGGGCTGGCTCCTCATGCCTCACATGCCAAAAGACCCAAAAAAGTCATTGTCCCTCCTGGCTTGAGCAGGTTCAGCACAGCTCATGTTCTGCAGCAGCTGGAACTTTGGACGTGCTGTCACATGAAAGGAAGCAAGCAGACAAGCAGGAGAGCAACAAGCTGGGGCTGTACAGAGAAAAGGGGGAAAAGAAAAGAGGAAATGCATTAAATGAAAATCTGGCTGCCACAAAATCTTTTAGTACATTATCCCAGTGGGCGGTCTGGAGCTGTGGTGTAAGAGCCCAACTGTGCCCTCTGTTGCTTCATTACTATTTTATTGATTTCAGAGGGGAATATAAATGCAGGGCAGCCTTCCTGACTTAGCAAAACACACTGCTGCCAAAGTTGATGTATGAGAAGAAGGAAGATTTTAGAATCAGAATTGAAAGAAAATAACTGTATCATGTAGTTTGTCTGGGAGGCCAAAAAGGGTCTTGGAATATGCTATATTTTTACCATTTCAAAAAAAAAAAAGAACAAGAAAACAAAAACCAAAAACAACATGTGCTGCTACTTTTAGAGTCACCTAGGAAAGAGAAAATTATTCTAGCTACTAAAACTTCTAACCACTACTACTAGAGATACAGCAGAAAGGTCTACCGAGTCAGAAAATGACATTACAGACTGCAGCCCAGATCCAGATTCACAAGGCTCCTTGAACGGCTCCGGGCATGGGTTTTGTACCAAAGCAGAGAAATCCAAAGTACAAATGCATAAATGCATTGGGTTATGGTGGGGCCAATGTGCAAATCTCAGCAAACACAAGTGCATGAACTTTGCATGCATTCAAGTAGAAATGGAGCGCAGGAGCAGTGACAGTCCCAGTTGGTTACACCAGTTTGCACCTATTTGCATCAGGAAGAAAATTGTTGTTTTGAGAAGAGCTAGCAAAATCTTTTAGCAGGTATATGGAATAAATGGACTCCAACAGCTTGTTTCCTAGACTTAGAGCAGGTATATGACCTAAAGATTGAATAATCATTTTCAAATATCTATTTTTATTAATTAGATTAACTCCTCTCAACCATATAATCACAAAGCTCTGTGGAAAAAACATTTTGCATTTTCTCTTTCAAATTTTCCATCTTCCATATCTCCTTATTCTTACTTAGAAAATATAGAGACGTACCTGTTCATCTCACTCAGACTGCTGTTTTCAGCTCATGCTGATTTTCAGATCACATTATAGCTATCTGTAGCTAACTGCAGATCATGCAGCTATCCTGTGCCTCCTACTCTCTCCATTGTTTCCAATCTCCAAGAAAGATTTTCTAGGTTCCTGACAGCTATAATTTATTTTGTTTAGATATTTTTCATTTCTCTCTCTCTCTCTCTCTTTTTTTTTTTTTTTTTTTTTTTTTTTTTTTTTTTTTGTAACATGGAGACAGAGGAGAAGGAGGGGAAAAGAAGAAAGCCTAGCTTTTGACTTCCTCTCTGGAGGACCCTTCCTTTCTTCATCAATTATGTGGGAAACCATACTGAGGTCTTAAAAGATTTCTTCCCAATGGCTGTACAACAGCCGCAGTTTGCATCGATCTGTGTAAAACCATGCCCCAAAATCCTAATGACAAAAGAAATAAACCAAAAAAATCTGGGATGAATTACCTAGGCCCTGCCAAGAGATGCGTCTCAACAAATTCCAAATAACAATAAGTGAAAATGATATACTTAAATTTATTATTACATACTGCAAAATAGCAATTTTAAGAGTAATAAAAAAATGCTGATTCAATGAATCAGCTAAAGAATACTTAATAAGAAGAAGTTTGTAAAATTTAGAGTGCCCAAGTAGAGCACCAAAATAAGTGAGAATTACATGGCAGATTGGAAAATAATTTAGTAAATATTATTGTTTCCAAAGAAATTGCACATAAAGTTTTCAATAAAAATGTAAACAAAATGTGAATTTATAGCATGTATTAAAATTCATCTATATGAATGAATTTGCATATCAGTATTTAAAGACTAAGACTTTCCTTTTCTTGCTAAACTTTCAGAATTACATGCATGTGATTCAGAGAAAGGTATTTACAGAAACTGTAGAAGAGACTCAAATGCAATAATGGAAGTGATTGACTATCCTAAATACTGTTATCCTAAATACTAAATACCACTTTTTAAAACAAAAACTAAAAAGTCTCTGCTAAGATGTCCTCTGAGAATACTTTTCATTTTTCCTTAAAATATATTCCTCTTCCTCTTTTTATTTTTTTCTCCATAAATTTCAGTTTAAATTTCAATTTAAAATTGTCTAGCTTGAGATTTCATTAGTTTCAGGAAAATCACGAGCTTGTTTTTTCAAGGATGCTCACTGAAAAGCTAAGTGCTATTACTGAAATCACTAAGTATTTTGAAATGTCCACTCTAAACTTTAGGTTCAAAATCTTAGACTCTTTAGTATATGTCTCTGAGTAAAGAAAAAGACAAGAAAGTCCAAAAGAATCTGTATTGTATTTTATTAATAAGAACATGAGGGCACAATTAGTTAACTGAAGTGTAATTATGGATTTCTTTGTTTGTTCTTAGTAGTTTTTTATTTTCTAACTATGTATTTTAGCTGTTTAAATCATACGGAGTTATACTCATCATAAACATAAATACATCCTGCTAAATTACATGAAAAACCTCACACAATGGCGCTCTCCTGTGTAACTTGCACAACACTGCAATTCATCATTATGGACATTGGCCGTGCATTTGACACTTCCCAATATGAGCTCTGATATCTGAGACGTAGAAGAGATAGTCTGAATGTGGAGTTCAAACAAACAAAACTGAGCCTTTTCCAAGTTTGCACCAAGCTGTAAATGCAAAGCAGGCTCCAAACAGATATTAAAAGGCAGTGCAATGAGATAAATAAAGTTCCTGTAAGGAACATTCTTTTTCTTTTCTTCCTTCTTTCCATTTTTTTCTTTTTATTTTTCTTTTTTTTTTTTCTTTTCATCTCTTTTCCTTTTTTTTTTTTTTTTTTCCTCCCTCCCTCCATAAGTTTCCACTCTGTTTTCCATCGGGAATCATATCCACTACTCAAGCACTTGAATGAAGCCTATAAACCTCTGGTGTTTAGTGACCATCTGCACCAGCAGTTCCATTATCCAAGACTAGAGATTGATTTTCCTTTTGCTTGCATGTTCACTTGTTCTAATGCCCCAGAGTCTCGCAATGGAGTCAGCAGCATATAATGCAAAGACAGCTTTTAAGAGATCAAAAGTAGAAAAAAAAAAAAAAAAAAGGAGAGGAAAAAGGAAAGAAAAGCATCAGGAGTATCATTATATTCTGAATCTTTTGTAGTAGCTTTTTTTCTAATCCCGTTGTAACAGGAATCCACTGAAGGTGGCTTGGCCCCTCCTTTATGGAAGCTTAAGTGCAGAGCTCAGATGAGCTTTGCTTTCCTGAGAGGAAGATCCATAGGTCTGCACTGTGTAAGCAGTGATTCTGTTACAGGCAAGATCAGTATTATATACATCTATTGCAGACAGCCTTGGTAACTCAAGCAACAGGGGAAGTCAGGGCAGATTTGGAGCCTGGAAGACAGCAGAAGGTTATCTAAAAGAGACCAGATCTCCACAAATATTTTCAGTTGCTTGAACTGTACGTTCAAAGCTGAGTCAAGTAGTACTGCTGTTCCAAAGTCTTTGCAAAAGATTATTGTAATTCCTCCTGGGAAATATTTGTTTTTTCCCCCAGTGATGTGTCAAAGGCCCACAAAAATACCAGGGGAACTGAACTCACTGATAGATTCTATCAGAAGATAACTGAAACTGCTTAGGCACAAAGGCCAGTCCTAAAATGTACTTGATATGCAGAAGTTCCCCCTGTTCCTGATAAACCAATTTTAGTAGGACCTGCTGGATGCTAAAATTAAAAAAAAAAAAAAAAAAAAAAAAAAAAAAAAAAAAACTTATAAAAAAAGATTTATTTAGGTGCTTTAAGCAGGTTCTACATTCAGAAAACCTGTCCCTTTGTATCTAGTCAGTTTAATTACTTAGACATTTCCTGCTTTCCTACAAAACAACTCCACAAAACAAAACCTAGAGAGCAGAGAAGTGATGGACCTTTCAAAGCCTTGCCTTAGACATTGCTCCCTTTAAGAGTCTAGTCAGAAATCAAATCTCCTTCCTGCCAAGGTCAGAGCAGGATGAGAGTGTGCCCTGTGCCCATACAAACTTCCAAATTGGACACTCCTAGATTGCTTTTTGCTCTCACTGTTTCTGAGAGTTGTCTATAAAGACATTTGTATATCTTTAATGATTACAGATGTACTACACAGGAAATACACAGAAAAACAGATACTATTATGACCTTCATAATTACTTCTAAAATGGGTATTATAATACCACCAGACATTATGTTCTTAAAATAGTCATGGCCCATGGTCTACTGCTCCATGACAGAGTCACTTATTGGAAATATGAAATCCTTTATACTATCTCTTTGAGGTAGATATGTATTAATATTTACACTTTACTGATGGAAATTATAACTATTAGAGGAAAAACAAGAAAATTTTTGGCTTAAGCCCTTTTAAACTTTAGGAGAGTGAATATGAACTATGAATCTTAATCTCGACTTTGATCCACAAAGGTAGGCAGGAACCCAAGCCATATTTAAATATTATTTTATGTGTTTTCATATAAACCTTAATAAGACATCGTGTGAACCTGGTCAGTTAGTAAAGTGCTGAGGTCTGAATCAAACCTTATTTATCACTATTAATGTTCTCTGGGTGCTTCAAAATCTGTTCCCATGCCCATTCCCATGAATGCACCCATTTCAGCGCTGAGTGATGGAAGCCCTGAGTCTCAAAGACTTTTGGTTCTGAATTCCTCTTGAAATCACAGCTGTTTATGTAGAAGACATCTTTTAGGATCTTGCAGAGATATTCATGCCTGTATCTGATCAAGCTTCATAATTAAGCTTTTCTCCAGATTTCTGTCCACAGCTTGACCTAGTGTTCTCTCAGTAAATGGGGAACCTCACAAACTCAGTTCATTCTCCCACCTCAGAGGTCACAACTCACTTTCCCCATCACCTAATTGCTTTACAGAATACAAGAACCAAGGGAGCTTACTCCTTCCCCCTGGCATCTGAATTGCTCTTTAGTACATATGATGGGGCCAGGCAGAGTGGTTATAGTTTTCAAAACAAAGACAGTGGGAGCCAGAACTCTGGTTCAACAAATTCCTAAACCTGTAAATCAGGAATGGAGTTGCAGCAAACCGGGAGTCAAACTTAGATCTATTTCTAGGCTTAGATCCTCTCTGAGTATGTCTTTCTTACAAAGTAAGAAGAGAGGAGGAATGTATTTAGACTGAATACATTGCATGTATACATTAATTAGTATTTATAAATATGCAATTTAACTACTTTTTTGATTTATAAACGAGAATAATTTCATTTTTTAGCAAATATGATTAGCCTGTGGAAGTCATTGTCACAAGATGTTAAGATCAAGAACATAGCAGGATTTTTTAAGATTAAACACCGAAATGGTTCTTCACAACATTACAGATGTCTCAGACAAGATGAATAATATATGAAGGATGTATAAGTGCAGGCCCTAGGTTGCATGCTAACCACTAACTAATGAGAATTAGGGGAAAAAGTATCTTTCACTATGAGCAGGGTACTGCATAATTGACCATCATTGATTTCTTTGTATCTTTCTCTGAAGCATTAAACATTGGTCATTGCCATAGACAGGATGATGAGCTAAGTAGATCTCACTTAGTTTAATAATTACTTTGTTCTTTGGAAGTAAAATACAAATAGGGTTTTTTTTCATTTTTAAATTAAATGTTTTATTATTAAAATTTAAAAGAAGTATACACAATGCCTATATCCATAAAACTTCATAGGCTCGTAAGATAAAGTATTTTGATTTTGCCATGAAGTTCATCAGGCAGACAGAAAATAGTTCTCATTTATTTAACTTCTATTTTATTTTTCCTGTTTTTGAAAAGGAAGAAAATCTAAATTTTTCAGACTATGACAAGGATATTAAATAATCTGCTTCAGAGCAGGCATTTTAACCTAGATCTCCAATATCCTGTCTGAGTGATATAAATACTATCTCTATTTCTTGTGTTAGAGTTCTTTTATTCCATAAATTTTTAAGCACTAGCACATACCAGTGAAATATTTATGATAAATTTCAGTGAAAAAAAAACAATAAAAATTCCTATAATTAAATAATAAAATATTCTTGTTTTCTATAAATATATTTACCATCAGCAAGCTATGGACTATTAGTGAGTATTTATTATTTCTGATTTTAATCAAAAATTCCATGCTGTTCCTATATCCTACCCCCTTTAATTATTTATGAAATGGGCAAGAACCTTTTCTTGCCAACAGATTATATTCATTTGGAAAATGCCTAAGAAGAGGTACAAGTACTGTGACACGTGTATATAGAGAGCATTTCGGCTATGATAGAGAAACAGGAATCTTTTCTTCTTTATGCTCAAATCCTGGACTCATATATTCATATATTTAAAAGGCAATCAAATAATTTTGTTGATTAGTGTCTTCTAGGTATTACCACAGAAAACAGAAAATTGCATCAGAAAAAAGTGCATATTTCGGTAAGACTTTCAGTCTCTATTTGTAGAACTCAAGAAAAGCAGTGTCCCCTAGCACTTCTTTTTCCAGTCCTGCAGGAAATTTCAGTTTCTTCATTATGTCCAAAATGTGCCTTCTCTCTCAGTAAATCATTAAGAAAACACTATTAGGACATCCAGAAAAATGAAGACAGCCCTTTATATGGCAAAACCCAGCAATCATTGAGTTAAAAAGTGTTTTTTATGTATGTAAAAAAAGAAACCTGAATCTAATCTTAAAATATAGAATATATGAGAAAAAAAGTGGTGTAGGAAAATTTACTTTCTTTCTATGAAAATATCTTTTACACTAGAAAATGATTAGTGAATTAATAGGAAGCAAAAGGACCATGTGTTTTTGCTCCCTTTACTGTGTCCAGGGCTGTGCTCCTCAGTACAAGAGGGATGTGGAGCTGCTGGAGAGAGTCCAGCGCAGGGCTACCAGGATGATCAGGGGCCTGGAACATCTGCCCTATGAGCAAAGGCTGAGGGAGCTGGGTCTGTTCAGCCTGGAGAAGAGAAGGCTGAGGGGGGACCTGATCAGCGTGTATAAATACCTCAAGGGAGGCAGTGAGGAGGATGGGTCAGTCTCTTTTCAGTGGTGGCCAGAACAGGATGCCCAGAGAGGCTGTGGAGTCTCCTTCTTTGGAGATCTTTAAAATCTGCTCTTACACAACCCTGTCTCGCGTGCTCTAGGTGATAGTGTGTGTGCAAGGGGGTTGGACTAGATGATCTCTAAAGGTCCCTTTCAACCTGAAGGATTCCATGATTCTATGATTCTATGTTATTAATGAGGTCTTCCTAGCAACACTCACTTGTCTGGGCCACACATACCTACTGTCTGTATTTTCAGCATTTTTGACATAGATGAACATCATAGAGGAAATGACATTAGATAGTTTTAACCATATGATGTATTTATAGACATTTATTAGTACTGGGAAAGTACTAATAAACATTTCAGATCACATTATTCCAACATATACGAAGTCCACATTAAATAGAGAGCACTTGTACCAGTTAATTGTAGGAAGGATTTTTCTTTTTGTCACTACAGAAAAATATAGATGGGAAAATAGAATTAATTATCCAATAGTTACTGTAAAAGTATTCATTAAATTGCTTGTCTCTTGTCCTTATGTACACCTAGCAATAAAAAGAGATATTGATATGAGCAAGATTTGGGATATTCATGCTCAGGTCTTTCTTCCTTACCAGGCTGAAGTAAAGTTGCCATAGAATAAATGTCAGTTGTGTGGTTTGACCCTGTTATCCACAGACAGCCACATCAAAATAAATGTGCAAAATGTGGTGAAAAGCACTTTGCCTTTTGTGAATTCCACAAATGCTACTTGGTTGGTTTTCTAAACCTGTGGCTGTGTATTCTTGGCAGATGGGGAGAGGAATATTTCTGTGTCTTTCATGGCTCCCATTTACACCTAATGGGCTGGGTATATCTTTTTGTCAATTGTCTATTAAGATCATGGTGATTTTACAGTAAATTGACTCTTCATTGGTTCTTCAACTCAGCAATTTAAAATGAAAAATTATCTTGTAATTATTTTCTTGTACATGCTACAGATTCTTCATTGTGAACATCTTTCCTACATCAGCCCTGATTTATAAGGTGATTTGCAAGGAGCTGTTTATAAATATATGGCATAAACTTTATCCAGAACTATTTCCTGTGTGCCTTGTAACTCTGTCCTGCAACTGGTCTCTGTTATTTTAGGGCTTTTTTTTTACAGTAAAAATAATCTGAGCTGTAATGAGGTTTAAGAGGGGTGGTTGTGAAGAACAGGAGCAAATATGGATGAGGTACTGTGGCTGCTCCTGATGCTCAGGGAAGGGCTTCCTTCCCACAGGTTATGTACTTGTTTGGCTAATGGACCTAACATTCATATACCCCTTACAATTCACCAGGTGCAAAGTAGAGATCTGGTTAAGGCAAGATTAAAATTTGGACTTTAAGATAAGCCTGTGAACTTAAAGAATAGAAAAATCCTTTTTTTTTTTTTTCCCCTTTTAAGACCATGTGTTTCCACAGCTTCTCTGAGCAACACACAGCTGTGTGCATTACCATTTCTCTTGATGAACATTCAATTGCCTGGCAGAGCTTGTGGGCCTAGGCCAAACTCTGCTGCTTACAGTAGTGTTTACTGTATCCTTTCTAAACTCCTTTTATGAACTACTATACTGTGTATGTAATAATACTCTGTTTTGCTTGAAAGATTCCAGGAGCTTTCTTTCACTTCCCCATTCTCCTAATACAAGGAATGTCTGCTGTAGAGGACAAGGCATATAAACACAGTGTTTCCCCTTTAATCTCTAGGGGGAGATTAAGTAAAACGTAGGAAGAGACAGAGAAATTAAAAAAAAAAAAAGAGAGAGAAAACAGGGAAAGATGGAGAGGAGAAGAGAAAGAACAGAAAATGTAGAAGCATATATATAGAAACAAAAGAAGACAAAAGGAAATAAACACTGCAAAACATTAAAATCAGGTGCTTGTCTGTTTGAATCTTAAAATTACTCCACAACATCATAATAGGATTAATAGGTTTCAAAGGTCTAATAATAACCAGTATGACTGAATGCCTTTTAACTGACTCTGCTTAGTCAACCTAGGAGGACTTTCTGCTCCCCTGACTGCAATGCACGTGATCTTTTCTTTGTGAGATCTAACCTTTCAAGGGTCATTTTCGCTTGTGCCTTTCTCTTTGCTCTTCCATCGTGATGAGGCTTCTCTTTTCTCTCCACGCTCTGAAGTCTCTCTCCCTCACTTTCTGCTCCAGTTCCCTTCTCTCTGATGCACAAGCTTGCTGCCTGATCACTTTACTAGAGAATTACTGAGAACTTCCCTTAGGAGATGGTAGTATATTCCAACACAAAGAATAAAATGTTGGTGCCAAATCTAAATATTCCAGCTTTCTCAATTGTAACCCAAATGTCTTCACAGAGGTGCTGGACTTTCACGCCACTGTTAGTCATTTGGCACAGATTTTAATTAGGTGGATGATGCAGACAAATTCAGCTCAAATACTGCCTTGCAATCAAATATGAGTTCTCATTAAATTCTTCTTACGATACTGGGTTTGGGACTTGCTTATCTCTAGTAAGCAGGCATTTCCCATAGTTGCTATTAAGTTAACCTACAACTGTTAGTAAGAAAATCTGAAGTCAAATTGCATACTTTATTTACTGGAAATGGCATATTGAATTCCGTTCTATCTGCAAGAAAATGTTGTACTGTAAAGCAGCTTTTGATGATTGGATATAACTCTCTTTCAATTTGCTGATTTTCAGAAAGCTTGAACAGCCATGAGTGAATGTTTGAATGCTGGATGTGCATGGGGCAGCTTCTTCAGAATCAAAATTCAAAAACATTCATATCTTTACAGCAGAAGAAACAAATATTTTACACTATTTACAGTACTGGAGAGAGAGTACTGGGACTTTGTTCTTTCTCCCAGACAAATCATCAAACTTCCAAAAACATATATTAAGTTTGCATGTGTGAGGCTAGCTCCTAAAAAACTCCTCAGATTCAGCTAAAGGCCCAAGTTTTAAAGTGTTCATCTTCTTTTCATTTTCGAGCATTTTAAATTGATTTTTTCTTCCCAAATTATGAATGTTTTCACTATTCTCCTTTTCACTATGCCAATATTAAGACAACTCAAAAACAAAGATATAAGATTTACTTGGGACTCCCCAGGAAGTATGTGGAATACAAAGAAATGGGTAGATAGCAGGTTCTTATGATAATGTTTCACAGAATAGTACTTCACAAGATGTGAAATTAAACACAGCTAACAACTTCGAAGGCTTCAGACCTGAGCTGGACAGACCTTCACGTAAAAAAATGAGCTATCACACACGCAGATCTCCGGCTTAGGAAGTTTATGTATCTCCACTTGTGAAGGTTGGGAGTATATGCAGACAGCAAATTAATTTGTGCCTCAAGTTCTTACACTCTTCTTGCTATAGCATGCAGAGTATTGAGCTAAATTGGCAAAAGATCTGAGCTATGAGGAAGTTTCTTTTATTTTTCAGAAACTTTATGCGTCTGAGGACTCATTTGCATTCTGAGAATCTCTACCTGGCTTTCAATGAGTTTCCATTTTGCATGGACAAGGATGTTGAGAGAGGCTGGAAAACATCTGAATCATATTTCCAGTATTCTCATGTGCATAAATTTTACATCTACTTCCTAAAAAATTAGCATGTTTGTTAATTGACCAAAATGCCAGGAGGCTGTCCTGGCAAACCTGGCAAATGAGTGTTTCTCTGGGCAATTTAAAAAGCGGAGATAGATATTTCCAGAGTCTTTTTTATTTACATTTTGTATCCTTTATTCCAAATTAGTCTCTTGATGTTAGATGTAAGATACTAATATGGCCTACCACACTAGATGGTGTGACAGTTCTTCACTATGTGCTGCCTTTTCTCACCTGTGTGTTTCCCCATTTTAGACATGAAGAGATGGAAAATTCTTGAGTGGATTTAAAGTAGAACAATTTCTCAGCTACTAACTAACTCACTTTCTGAGGAAATATTTGTGTAGCAATCTTAATGAAACAGGGAATTAAGTCTGTGTTATTTTTAAGAGGTTTATTCATTACTCTTCCTACAATATTACCTCTCTGCACTTCATTCTCATCCCATGTCCAAACCCAAAAGGATATTTCTATCAAATTGCACAGATACCATTACAAAATTAAGCTTTCAAACTTATATAAAAATGATAAACTCCATCCTGAAGCAGTCCAAAGGCTCCAAGATTACTGATAAAATGAAGGCATTAAAGGCGGCGCATCTGTACTATACACCAACAAGATTTTCCCTGCTGGGTGACCTACCTCAACTAACTGTCAAAGAGAATTAGTCTCAAGGGAATGTTTTGCTTATGGATTTATAAATGTTGACAATAATCCTAAATGGATGTTAGGGGAATTGACAAATCTCAGCATTTTTCTTGATGTATGTGTGCCTAGGGGAACTTTGGAGGTACCAGAATTCGTTAAAAGAAAGAAAGCTATTGACAGCTGACAGAGAAAGACAGGTAGCATAGATGGAAAAGTAGAAACTGTTTCTTGACACAGAATGTGCAATAAAACCTAATAATCTAGTGATTTCTTCCACTCTTGTTCCTAGACTCACCCAAAGTGCACAGGCCATACAATCTAGTGTACTCAGTGCAACAATAAAACTGCTCATTTCTCATTGTAAAAGCCTGAATGCTCAGGAGAATAATGTAAGCCAGGTTAAATCTGGAATTAGTACTACAGTAAGGATTTGGGAGTTGGGGGAGGAGGGTGTTTTTGTTTTGGTGTATGCATATGCATGGAGGTCAGCCATGTATGTTAAAACAGCTTCCCTTGAAAGAAAAAAAAAATATACTTATCTCAACATACTTGAGAGAAGGAGAAAGACAAAGATAAAGGGAAGTTCAAAAGTTTGATTCTAACTTTGTGGTTGATTGGAGGCCAAATCCTTCCAAGGCAGTTTGAACTAGATAGCTGTAACAGGACAGGAAAGCACTCAAGATTTGTCCAAGAGTCTGAAAAGGAACTTTGAGCAATTCTCCTTATTCAAGAGAATTCAGGTTTTCTACTTAGCAGCATTCTATTTAAATAATATTTAAATAATTTAGTGAAATAATTAGTGAAACAATTAAATAATTTCACTTAATAATTATTTCACTAATTATTAAAAATAATTAAATAATTATTTTTAGTGAAATAATTGGAAGCCATAAGAATGATAATCTGAGCAGTCTTTTATGGATTTCTTTTCATAGCTAATTAAAAAAAAATAGTTAGCAAGTAGATTATTGGTTATTTCTATCCTATTAAGAAACCATAATTCTGAATTGCTTTAAGAAAACCTGTACAGATTGGTTTCTAGAGTTCTCTCATTCAGATTAATGTAAATATCTTTGTAAGTCTGTGTTTAAAAAGAATGAAAGACAGATAGATTTATGCATCACATCACAAGGACCAGTTATGAAAAAGTCTTTGTATGACTCCCCTTCTATTGCCAGGGTACACTTTAAAGCAAATTACAGTTTTGTTGAGACTAAACAAAGCAAAGAGCAAGTCCTCAACATTCCTTTGGACCACAAGAACACATTAATTTCCTCTGTTCTGCATTCCTCCTTGTCTTGGGTAAAGTGATTATATAGCAATAATAGTTGTAGTAATAATATAGACCAGGTCCCACTGCACAAAGCACTGCACATAGTGACTGATCAAGCTCTGAAGACCTCATGATCTCAACCAGCAAAACAGGAAACAACTGCATAAGTATTTAAAGAGTGGAAGTTGAGAGTCAGATAAATTCAGTGCTTCCGGCCAACGTCATATAGAAAGTTGGTGCAAATCTGAGAAATAAACTCAGAGAAATAAACTCCTCTGAACAGTGCAGCACATTATGTTTGTTGCTGCTCCATTCTCCTTCATTTTTTTACTCCACCTTATCTTGTATTTCTGATAAAGATTAACAGACCTTTTTCACCAGCTCCTCTACACCTGGATGGATGCTCAACCCAGCCTGGTAAGAAATTCTACAACTGATATTCAGTGGGGTGACAGATTCACAGTTAGTACGTAGCTAACTGTGGAGGAAGCTAAATATTGCTTTCATCTTTTCCTGACAGTTTATCCTCTGTCACATGGAAATGTATTTCCATGCCCTTTTCCTTCTTTAATTTGGCAATCTTGTCTCAATAACTGAAAACAATATTTCAGGAAAAGTCTTACCAAAGCTGGACCTTTCTTCCTGTGGTAAGAACGCGTTTCCTAATGCAGCCTCAGGCTGCTGTCTTTTGAGGATGTATTGCAAACTTCTGTTTAATTTCCTGTCTTCTATCAGCCTTAGTCCATCAGTATTACCCTTACTTTCACAGACTTCCATATGCCATAGACTATCTCTATTTTGGATTGTTTTCCCCAAAAAGTAATAGCTTCTGTTTTACAAGTTGACACTCAACATGCTGTAACACATATTTGTAACTTTTTACTCCTTTCCATGTTATTTTTCTGGTTTGGCTGCTGTTTCATAAATGCTGTTTTTCATTGTCTGAAAAGTGAAGACTGTTTGCAAAGAATAATCAGAAATGGGCATATAGGTAAAATCTCGAACTCCTAGTAGGTGGTGAAGTAACCTGTTTCTGATACCACTGAACTTAAATACCACTGCTCCCTCTATTTTTTCATAGCCAGACTTCACAGGGACAGCAATAGGGTAGATGGATGGAGTCACAGAGTCACAGAATGGTTGATGTTGGAAGGGACCTCCAGGGATCATCCAGTTCAAGCGCCCTGCTCCAGCAGGGACACCCAAAGCACAGGGCACAGAGTGCCATCCAGGCGGGTTTTGAAGACCTCCAGAGAAGGAAACTCCACAGCGTCCCTGGGCAGCCTGTTTTGGGGTTCTGACACCCTCACAGGAAAGAAGTTCTTCCTCATATGCAAATGGAATATCTGGTGACACTGACAAGACTAGGATAGAATTTTTCTCAGTTACAAAAAAATTTTAATGGACTTTCCTGAGTTCTCAGTCTGATGCATCTTCACAAAACTTATGACCCTGGGAGATAATTGTGATTTTAAAGAAAAAAACTGTTGTAGGAAGGCTAATACATGTATATTTTGAAGAAAGATTCATAATAGGACTTTATACTCCATCTGTTGTGTGAGGTTGGTAGACTGTCATTGATTTGGTCTTTCTTACTACATAATATACCTGACAGATTTTATTCTTGAGAATTTACTATGGCTCTTTTATAAGGCAGATTCATTGCACCCCAAAATTAGACTGAAGTGAGCCATATAGGCCCACTTTATAATTTCTTGAAGAGGAGAAAATCTTTCATTTGATGGAGTCTTTAAAGATGGTATGGTGAACCCTCTGGGGTGCTTGTCAGTCCCTATTAATTTTAGAGGCAGCTTGAACATTAGAGGGAAGTTTTTCCATCAGCAAGCTAACTTATGCCTCCTATCTTTAATTTTTGGTGTTGTACTTAAGGAAAACAACATTGTTGTTGTTGTTTTCTATTTTTATGAACTCATTTCACTTGGATGCTCTTTTTGTATATCTGTGATAGCTAAAAGTTATTTATGTTCAATCCTTGGAACTCAATGTCAACTAATGAGAAAACAACTTTTCTCCGATTAAGTTCATTTTGGATGCCATGTTGCTAAATGGCATAAGAAATCATCTTCACGATGGGTGAAACTCAGTAGAAAAAGGTTAGCACAAGACAACCGGTATTATTTCAGGCTCACATGGGGACAACATGAAGCATGAAATGGCAGGACTTCAGCTCGATGAACATCAGCCATATCTGAGTATCTGTATCATGTTAAGGCAGTATGTGTGTGTGTATGACAGTTCTGTAGGAAACAATGAAAATACAGCTGCCCCCAAACCATATAGATTAACAGGTTGGGTTCTTACAAGCCCTTTACTGCTGCTTTCACTGCAGTAGGAACACAATGACTCAAGCATGAAGTGTTCTTGAACCACTTCCAAAAAAAAAGGTCTGTAGCGACAAAAGCAATATTTCAGAGGACAGTAGCACTGCAGAAAGGACAGCTATTTGCAGCTGTTTGTTCCAGTATTTATCATCCTCCTACTACTCATGATGTCTTTGCAATTCTTTTTGCTGCAGTACATATGTTTTCTTCCCTCCCACAGTACTTCTGAAGTCTCCAAAAATGTGATAGAAAACAAGCAGCAACTGTGTCCACCCATATTTCTCAAAGGCTGCTCTCTCCTTGTCTCCAGAGAGGCAGCAAGGCCCTCAGGCCACTTTAGGTAAGGAATGCCACTTAGGAGATTTCCTACTGATAACAAAAGGTGAGTGATGGAAATGAAAGAACATTAGAAATGATTGCAGGAAACAGATACCTTTATTGTTTCTAGTCTCTCACAACAGTTACCTGCGGCACACCAGACATTGTACTTCATGTAGCAGCAAATTAGTGGAGACCATCGGTACAAATTTTGAATTCTTGATACCGACATCAGCTGCAGCTTATACAGAGATCAGCCTTGACTTGTATTCATTACACCCAACAACTTTTCCAGACCTGGTGTGTAATTCAGGTTATATTACTTCAAAGAATTTGACCTTCCTCTGTGTCATACAGCTGTAACAAACCAAAGCAAAGACAATGAATTTGCATTGAAGACAAATCAGCTCAGAGATTTGAATGTTCAAAAGATAATTTGTCCTCCATAGCAAATCGCTCCTTATTTTGTGCTGAGGAGGCTGCCCAGAAGCACAGCTCCTTCAGTTCTTTTAAATACAAAAAAAAAGAACGATTTAGAAGATGCACAAGAGCTGTTTGTTTCATACATTCGGCAGAATTATTTTCAGGTGAGACAAACATTGGTCACCCTTAGCTACCAAGATCTAAAAACAGCAATGTAAGCGCCTGAAATTTTAACTGATTTAAGCACTACATCAGCAAAAATTGTCCTCATTTCTGCCCAGGCCCTGGAATTGCATGATAAATACAAGTCAGAAGCAGCAAAATGGCTGTAGAAACAAGCCAATGGAGGCCTCATGACAGCCCTGTTGCTGGGGCCAGTGATGATCCAGAATGTCACCTGGATCTGCAGACACACGTTGTACACACAGAGTTTCAGCTGAATGTTCGAAGTGCCCAGTGATTTGTGAGCAATGCTAGTGATGGACAGTGCTTCGCAGCCCTGATAATTTGGGAATCACTATGGAAGATCTGCCACTGATCAGCTGGGGGCAAGAGGCTTCGTCTCCGAATGTTCCCCTGTTTCCTTCCCACACCATCTGCTTGCATTAATTACAGTGAAAGAGCTTTTATATAAGCACCTTCCCTTTGCAGGCATTTGTGAAATGCTTCTCACAACGTGTCCCTGAATTCATTCAGGACATAACAGCTAAGCTAATGTTGGTCCCTGCTATTAAGAAAAAAACTGTTTTAACTTGTCAGCTGTGATACCACCATTAATAATAATGTAGGAAAGTGGAAGCCTGAGAAGAACAAAATAAGCAAAATAAGCAAAATAAAAGGCATTGCTCTTTCAACTAAATATAGAAAGAATCCTTGCATCCCTCCAAAATGTATGCTAAACTACTGTGATCTTTTCTCTAGATTGCTATGGATTATAACAAACTCTGTGTGTAGGACACTTGAAAGCACTTTGATCTCAAAGGTTCAGTTTTCGTACACATTCATCTGCATGCAGTCTTGCAGCCTTATTTTTCAAGGATGTTTCAAAATGCTGTTTTTTTCATACACTGCTCTAATCTTCTCTGAGTTTGGGTGGAATCTTACACAGGCAATGTGCGGGGTGTACAAATGGTGGTATCAGGAAGAAATCAAAGGCAAGGATGTCACCTAGTTTTACTCACAGAAATACAGGCAGTGTTTCGGTGCAACTCTAATTACAGTTTGGTGGTGCTTTGTCGAACCCTGCTGATAAGATTCCCTGGTAAACAGCTCTTTATTGTTCTTTCACATTCAGTCACCATGGCAACCTGCATTTTAGGGTTTCATCCTGGGAGATGCTAAGCACCTGCTTCAGCAGCGGTAACTACAGGAGAGGAGAATATGTGGCATTTTATAAGATTGGTCTTGTCAACAATAACAGATTTGCTGAAGGGGGGAAAAAAATCTTTTAATGTGCTTATTTGGAAGGAATTATATTAAAAAAAAAATTAAAAAAAGGTAGAAGCTGGCCCTGGTTGTACCTTACAGATATACACAGTACTTGATGCTGCCTGCTCATGGGATTAATGCAGGACAGGAAAAACACTAAGGAGCCCCAGGATCTAACTCTAAAGGAAATGCAAGCCTCAAATAGTCACTGAGTGTCACTGACAAAAATGGTGGGAAGATGAATTCCCCTTTCATTCCCTGCCAAATCCTTCAGAGTTTTCGTATTGTAAAAAAATATTGCTTGGGAGGTCAAGCCCAGGTGATAAGCAGCTGAGCAAATTTTGTATTTTAGTTTTGGAATAATCCCTGAGGGACTCTCTTTTGTCTTTCCTACTTGCGCTGACCTCGGACAGTTGGTCAGAGCCTAGATGAATCATCCTATTTAGCACAGTGCAGCTTTTTTTCCTCAGACAGCTCCATTTCCTCTGAATTTATCTCAGTGTCTCAGTCGGAAGATACCAGGTTGGTGTCGGCAGATAGCTTGAGTGTAAGCAGGTGTGAATTTACCAATTGCTTCCTTATCTGATGCTGCCTGAACATGTTGGGTCTGAGCAAGGAACCAGCCAGCTCAAATGCTTTCATTTTCTTTGCTTTGCCTTAAAACACTGGCCTTGATTTATTCCACATAACTGTAGACATCCATGTGAAGGGCACCACCACCTTCCTTAGTATGGTAGCATGCAGACCAGAATTAATAGTAGCTGAGCTCTCAAGTGAGGTAAACTCTCTTCTGGAGGATATTATTTGTTGTTGTATACTGAATATACAGAGAAGGCAGCTGATACCTATTAAATCAGTCATATAACTCAGGCCGCGTGGCCAATTACATAGGATGAACCCAGCTCTTGGTATCCACACCACATTGTAACATAGGCATTTTCATAGAATCATACAGAAGGCTTAGAATGGTTGAAGTTGAAAGGGACCTCTAGAGATCATCTAGTCCAGCCCCCAGTTCAAGCACGGACACTTAGAACATGTGGCATCCAGGCGGGTTTTGAAGACCTCCAGGGAAGACTCCACATCCTCCCTGGGCAGCCTGTTTCAGGGCTCTGTCATGCTCACAGCTAAGAAGTTCTTCCTCACATGCAGATGTAACTTTATATGTTTCAACTTATTTCCATTGCCCCTTGTCCTGTCACTGGCTACCACTGAGAAGAGCTTGGCACCTTCTTCCCTACATTCACCCCTCATGTACTTACACATGCTAATCAGATTCCCTCTCAGCCTTCTCTTCTCCAAGCTAAACAGGCCCGACTTAGTCTCTCCTCATACGAGAGATGTTCCATTCCCTTAATTATCCTGGTTGCTCTTCTCTGGACCCTCTCGAGAAGCTCCATGTCCCTCTTATACTGGGGAGCCCAGAACTGCACACAGGACTCCAGGTGCGGCCTCACCAGAGCTGAGTAGAGGCGCAGAATCACCTCCCTTAACCTGCTGGCAACACTCCTCCTGATGCAGGCCAGGATCCCATTGGCCTTCTTGGCCACGAGGGCACACTGCTCACTCATGGTTAACTTGGTGTCCACCAGGACTCCCAGGTCCCTCTCCGTGGAACTGCTCTCCAGCAGGTCAACACCTAATCTGTACTGGTGCCTGGGGTTATTCCTCCCCAGGTGCAGGACCCTGCACTTGTCCTTATTGAACCTCATGAGATTCCTCTCTGCCCAACTCTCCAGCCTCTCCAGGTCCCTCTGGATGGCAGCACAGCCCTCCGGAGTGTTGGCCACTCCACCCAGCTTGGTGTCATCCGCAAACTTGCTCAGGGTGCACTCTATGCCCTCGTCCGAGTCGTTGATAAACAAGCTGAACAGCATTGGGCCCAGTACTGACCCCTGGGGGACACCACTGGCCACAGGCCTCCAACTGGACTCAACCCCGTTTATCGTCATCCTCTGAGCACTGCCATCCATCCAGTTCTCAATCCCCCCAATCCAGTCCACGCTTCCGGAGCTTTCCTATGAGGATATTATGGGAGATGGTGTTGAAAGCCTTGCTGAAGTCAAGGTAGATAATATCCATGGCTCTCCTCTCATCCAGGCAGCCAGTCATCCCGTCATAGAAGGCTATCAGGTTTCTCACACATGACTTCCCTTTAGGGAATCCATGCTGACTTCTCCTGGTAACCTTCTTTTTGTTGGCATGCCTAGAGATACTCTCTAGGATGAGCTGCTCCACCACCTTTCCAGGGACGGAGGTGAGGCTGACCAGCCTGTAGTTACCTGGCTCCCCTCTCTTTCCCTTTTTGAAGACTGGAGTGATGTTGGTTCTCTTCCAGTCCTCCGGCACCTCCTCTGCTCTCCAGGACCTCTCAAAAATGATGGAGAGCAGCTGAGCAATAACCTCCACCAGTTCCTTCAGCACTCTCGGGTGCATCCTATCCAGGCCCATAGATTTATGGGTGGCCAGTTTGCCTAAGCGATCCCTAACCCAATCCTCCTCGACCAGTGGAAGTTCTTCTTCTCGCCCATTTATCTCTCTCTTAATCTGAACTCTGTAGTTCTTGGGGACTAACCTTAGCAGTAAAGACAGAAGCAAAGGAGGCATTTAGTAACTCAACCTTCCATTTTGTCTTCCATTAACTCCTAGATTCAGTTATTTGCATCTTGCTGTACAGGAGGAGGAAGAAGCTGATTATGATTCATGTTCATCTTTTCAAATGCGTATAAAAGTAGAAAATCAAGTCTTCAGATGACACTTTGGGGACAGCTTATCTTTACTGTTGTATAAGTGGCTATATTATGATCATGCTCAAGCTTTTTTATTACCTGGACTGTAATTTAGCTATCCCCTGTAATAATAGAGGTGTTTACAGACAACATCTCTTTGTTGACAGTTTTCTCACAGGTAGCATATGAACCACATGCAAGAGACTGACAATTAGTGTAGAGTACCTATAATCATTTAGGGTTATCATTACAGGAATGGGTTAATTTTTTCTCCAGATTATCTTTCATGTGAAATTCAACTGGCAAGAAACCCAAATTTTTTTTTTTTTTTCACCAACCTGATAACAAAGTACTAGGTGTTACTATTTAAACAGCATTAGCAAAACTGCAACCCTGGAACAAAGGAAATCCAGTGTTAAATGTGTTTTGCTTGTCACTAGCTTCCAGGTGTGCCTCTGATTATTGGATATTTTCCTTTGTATTGACTTCATTACTGAATCAAGTATTTGTGTATTGCATCGGGTTAAATCAGAGGCTGGAAAAAAATCATATTCATATAATTTAGGCAGAGAAAGATAACATAGTACATTGTTATGATCAAGTAAATTAAAAATATATAAATTAATATAATTTATAGCCCGTTTTCAGGTCAAGAAATCCATCCCATTACAAAGGTACAACTTCATCTTCGATAGAGTAGGATCGCCTTCTTTAATAATACTCATAGTAACACATTCCTAATGTGAAGATTGCCACCAGAGATATTAATTCAGTTGCAGTAGTGTTCTAGGAAGAGACGGAAGAATTCATCCATCTACAGTCACCCCAGGCTCCCTTCATATCAATGAAGAGAAATTGGCAATTCTAGGGGGCAATTTATCTTATCCTTAAGTAGACAACTAAAATAGGTCTGATAAATGCCTAGAAGTGCCCATTTGGAGAAGCAAAATTTGGTACTGTAGTTTCTAAAGTTAGATGAAATTATTTTCACTCTAAATAGTCAGTATTAGTCAAGATTACCTGGCATCTGGAAACCAAATCTTCATCTACTTCAAGTTTATGCAGAATCTAACAGATCAGGACATAACCAGGAACAATACTACATATCACTCAGCAAAACAACACCTGAAGTATAACATTGTTATCTTTCTGGTAACTTTAAACGGAGTTTCCTTGAAGGCAAAGATACAGTGGGACCAGTTGGTAAGCAGACATAGGCAGCTAGGATTAAACCTTCACAATCTCTCCTAAATTCCTTTCCAGGCACAAATGTAATTGTTTTTTTTCCTTCATGGCAATTATTCATCTGAAGACACTTTCCAGGAGATTCAGCATTAATCTACGTATTTGCTTCTGTTTAAGGTATTATATTTGCTCTGTTCAGGGCACAAACACAGCTAAAAGAAACTTCAGCTCAGGATTCAACTCAGACAATGCAAAGACAAATAGTTGTAATGCAATGAGTTTTAGAAAGTCATATGAATGGTCACTCTAAAGGTTCTTAAAATAGAAAGCAGAGTTGTTTAAATTCTCATGAAGTTATTTCCTGCTTTTTGTCTCTTTTTTTTTGTAAACATATTTCACTTCCAGCTGTCCATAGTCTTAGACAATGTAGAATCATCACGTCAGCAAAATATATGTATGTGTGCATGTCTCTTTTTCACTCTTTTCTCTAAATATATTTATCTATATGCTTAATTATATATTTCCTTCTATGTGCTGTGTGTGGGTCTGGAGTCAATTTGATAGTAATAAAAAGTAAATGGTGAACATTTGTACTAATGCACGATGGTTAGTTGAGTTCCATATTGACTCTTATGGCAACTTTCATGATCAAACTGTAGCAGTCAATTTAGCTCTAAAAAGTACCTCATCTTTATTCTGTGTAAAATAATCACCAGCTGGATGTGTAAGATACTGAGCGACATGCCCTGGTTGAGGGATATTACCCAGCACTTGGAGGGGAAAGGAAAGATGAAAAGGAAAGGAGACAGGGTTGTCATGCTGCTCTGTACATGGGGGAGAACCTCACACAGCAGGTTGCAATCTGAACTGTCCCATTTCATTATGCTCCCGAGGCAGGCTCCTGCAGTGCATTAAGGTTTTTAAATCATTTAGGAAATATGAAGATACATTGTTATTAAATCATTTCATTACACTTCAAAAACAATATTCTGTCATCTATTTTTTACATAATAAATATTGTCTTTCACCAGTGGTGACTGGCAAGTGAATATACACTAGGATTCTGGAATAATGTGATTAATATGAAAAAGGAAATGGACTATAAATAATACTTGGGATGATCTTTTGTTCAGCTACATGCAGGAATCAAACAAAAGCTTGCTAAGACTCTCTTCTAACCTGTTGAAAAAAGGCAAAAGCTTTTCTTTGGGGGATTTTGTCATATGCCTGATTAGCTCAAAGTTGTTCCTAAAGGATATATATTAGTAGTATATTTCCAGTTGATCTCATTAATTTATGTTGAATTCAAGTGAGAATCTTGTAGACACACATACAACATTCAAATTAATTGTATCAGACAAAATTTGTCTGATTAGTGTAGTGTCAAATAATTATTTGCAGAAAAGTGTATTTATGGCAAAATCAGTCTATAAGTCAAGTCTATTCCTCAGCATTACAAAATCATATGAAAATTTTAATTGAAATGCAATGTTCTTTATGGAAATCTACCACTGGAAATTATTTTTTGATTTTAAACAGAAAAATTTGAAAAATAAAAATAAGTGCTTCATTATTTTGCCCTGAAATTGTGACAGCAATTAGAAAAAAAAACAGAAATAATTTATACCTAATAAACAATTATTGTTAATATTTATTAACACTTTCATTTTACAATAAAAAACATATTATTTTGAAGTTAGTTAGATATGATTCTCTTCAGTGCCTAGATTTTGCTCAGACTACTGATATTCTTTAGCAGTTTATCATGGAGCACACATCAATTACCCACATTTCTTTTTTGATTAGTTCAACATAAACTGAAAATATCCCTAGGTGATATAAATAAGTCTGGAGTCTTGGGATAAATTATTTAAAGATTGATGAAAACATCAAAAATATCACTGGAATATCATTTATGTTCACACCAAGAACCGGTGAAAAAAAAGTTCATGGAGAGATGAAACTCTAAAGACGTGTTCTTCTCAATCTCCAGTTTTCAAGATGCTGTACAATATAAAAGGTCTACATTTAGATCACCTCATGACTAAATATATATGTATATATATATAAAATGTGTATTTTGAATTTCAGATAGCTGAAACTATGAAAATATTTTCTTTCTTCAAAAATGGTTTAGAAGGATTTAGAAGCTGAATCTGTACCAGGGAACCACACATTTGTGTTGAATTCTTATATACTGTACACAATCATTTCTAGTTAAACAGTAAGAAGAGACTTTCAAAATTTTGATTTTATTAAGGGTACAGTAGACGTGAAGATGTGAAAATGAGATCATTTTCTCATACTTCTTGTCCACTGGATATTATTTCCAACATTCAACCCATTAAGCTTCTCCCTGCACCTGGACTGAGGAAGCACTGAGGGGTTCCATCATGTCAACTTCTGGAAGTAAAATTTTATAAAAATTTGGGAATTTAGGAAGAAAATAAAATCATCTTCACAATATTGTTTTCTTTAGATATGTTTTATTCACTGATGAGTCAGATAGGGACCTTACATTGTAGAATCTCTTCTCAAGTTGTTAACTCCGGGATCTACAGGCTTGAGGAAGGTCTTGTGCTTCCCAGCTCTTTGACTCTGGTCAAAGTGGCTGTTGGTCTTTGCTCTGCTCATGCTATTTCAAGTGAGAAGAAAATAAGATGTTAACTATCATTCAGTAGATGCTGATTTCTCTTCTTTGAGCACAGAGAGTTTGAATCTAATGCCGTTTGTAAATGGAAGGAATCTTTCTTTTTTTTTCTACCCATTCCATTTAATTATAAAAGGCACTAGCAAATAACTCCATTACAATTATATTACAATCATTTGTCTGAGGCTATTCTGATTGAAGAGTGATAGGTGATAGGTATACTTTTCTATAGTCCTTCAGATCAAAAGTTGTTGTGAAAAGGCAGAAAGATCCACTACTGACAGCAAGAATCATGAAAAAAAAAAAAAAAAAAAAAAAAAAAAAAAAAAAAAAAAAAAAAAAAAAAAAAAAAAAAAAAAAAAAAAAAAAAAAAAAAGTAAAGCTGCCTATCATACACACGAAAAAATACCCTGCATCTAAAAAGCTGTTTTTTGACAAAAAGAAGGAATATACTGCCTTCAACACTTATCTCAAAGGGATGTTAATGTTTTTTGCTTTGCTGATCAGGCAAATAGGGCAGAATGGTTTATGATTTTCCTTTTTCTCTTAGGTTCTGCCAGGGACTCTGGCTTAGCAAGTCAAGTAACATCACGCATCAAACAGAATAACGATTTCACATGGCAGACTTCTGAGGCCTGGCAATTTGTTCCCGATACCCACACAAGTGACATGACACCCCGGAGGAAGCTGCATCTTCAGCTTTCCTGCCAGCCAAAAACCGATGCTGGCAATGGCACCCAGGAATGCCAATGCAGAATATTCCTCGTGATCCAAAACTCCCATTTTCTTTGCTTCTAGTGAGACATGAGAGCACTCCAGAAGGAAGTCGGCCACATGACATGGGGTAATAGAGTTTTCCTCCTTGCCTGATTGCATTACAAACACGGCACATATTGAAGCACTCTGGCAGTTTCCTAGTGCTCCCAGCGAGGAGCGGTAACCTTTCGACCTCTAGCATCTTATTAAAGCCCATGCCGGACTGCATCTCCTCAAGGGAAAAAAACAAAAAAAAAAAAAAGTGGACTTATTCTCCTCTATAATTCATTCAAGTAAGCCCTTGCTGAGTGGAGGACCTTGGCTTTGATGTTAAAGTCTCCTAATTGGAAGGAAGTGAAGTGTTAGCCTGTCGGGCTATTAGTCTCTCATCAAATACTTTAAGAGGTATCAGAAACACTGAAGTTCTCACACTGGTACAAAATGAGCACAGACCGGCCTGGTTCTAGTTAAAATGTTTAAACTTTGCATCTGTCTAAGAACAACAACAACAGAAAAATTTAATATACATGGAGTTGTTCCTTGGTATTTCTTTCCTTTTATCTCCACCTTTTCCCTCTCAGAGGCTCCATCTTTCTATTGCCTACAGCACATCAGCCCTTATTAGTAGGAATGTGGGGGATAACTTGTATAAGCTAAAAAGTCTCAGGCTTCATATAATAGCTCTGGTTCAAACTAATTACTGCATGCCTAGTCTGACCTAACTTTTTTTTTTTTTTTTTTTTTTTTTTTTTTTTTTTTTTTTTTTTTTTTTTTTTTTTTTTTTTTTTTAATAGTGAAATACCTCCTTCTGTAGTAATTTTTCTTCCCAGGAAAGTGACCTTTCAGAAGGGATCTCATACGATACATAATATTAAAACACAAGCATTTCTTGGTGAAGGAACATTTCTAAAGCCTTAATTTAGGTGCAGACTTTGTTACATGCTTACTTTATAGTGTATACTTACATTATCATATACTAAAGATGAATGAATTAGACACTAAAACAGATGTATGGGATGTTTCTTTCTTAAGTACATCCCAACAGCCTAAGAGTGAGAGCTGAATAGCATCAGCATTGCACAGGAGTATGACCAAGCTTGTTCCAGCATCATGCAAAGTTGAATTTTGTGTAATTTCTATTCTTCAAGTTATCAAGCATGTTCAAAATTCCAGAGTAAAGAAAAGTTGTGAATTATTATAAAATTACTTCTTGAAAGGAATTTTCTGAATTGCTAATACAAATCCCATGGATTTGTGAAGGTGACAATATGTTATATGTGCTCTTTTTCTAGGTTTATAATTTGAGACTAAAGAGCTATATTTCTGGTATAGATGTTTCTGTTCTAAGTCTTGCATTTTTAAAAGTGCCAGCAGTATTTCAAAAATGAGGACCATGCACCAGGTACCTAGCTGTCCTCAAATACTATTCATATATCCCTACATGCCTCCCAAGTATGTCGTTAGTAAATGTTACTAGGCAACATGGGTACCATAGAAAAGCATTAAATTAAATAACACTTCAGAGTGATCTACAAAGAAATTCACAAAATAATCTGTGATATTTTTTTCCCTTTCAGCATGTTATTGTGATATCTTCGTCCAATTCTGTGTATATTTTGTATGTATTTTAAGTGCCACCCTCTCTAGCCTAGCTCGTAATTACCACGCTTTTCAATATAACATGATGTGAATTCACAAATTAAACCTACAAATTTCTTCTGCCTGAAAAAAACACTGCCTGAAAAAAAAGATAGTGACATGGCTATGGAAAAATGAGGTTTAATTTTATTCCCTTTTACATTTACATCCACTTATTTTTCTCTCTTTAAACTTTACTCTTGGGTCCAAAACCATACTTATTGCATACTGGTATAATTTCATAATATATCTTCTCAGGAGTGATGTTAATAAAAAATGTTAGGCAAATAAATAGGCAATAATTTCTTTACTCTGTTCTGAGCCATCCATTACAGCATTCCAGCCTGGGCTTCTTTGCTTTTCATTTTCCTCAGCTTGCCACACCATGTACCAAGCAACCATCACAATTATATATATCATTTCTAGAAATTATGGCTTTATAATCCCTGGAGTATATAACCTTTAGTACAAGCTACTTCATCTGAATAAGTGCTGACTTACACCAGCTGAGAATCTCTCCCTCATGTTCAGATTTACTGCCCGACTGGAAGACAATAAAGCTGTAGCTTATATAGGACCAGAGCTTAACATAAGCCACATTAAAGAAGAAATCAGAACCGGCACATATAACATTCTTTCAAACTGTCTTTACTGCAAATAACTCTGATTTCCAACATGAAGATAAATCTCAGACATACCTATGAAGCCAGCTCTAAGAAGGCAGGTGAGCAGGTTGAGTTGGTGCTTAGTCACCAGGGACATGTGTCCCCTGCACTCAGAAAGCATGAGTGCTCTGGCATGGGTATGCATGGTTAGCATACCCATGCCAGCTTCATCTCAGTATTTGAGTAATGATGACAGTGAGAACATGAGAGCCTGAACTTGTCATGAACCAGGACAAAGCCTTCCACCTTGGCTTCACTTGTGTTTGTTTTTGTGGGATAATAGTAAACATACCTTGTCATGTTGCCAAATCTTCACCCAGAACAAAAGGTCATGCAGCTTTTGAAAGGAAAGCTTACCAGAAAGCAACAAGGAGAAACAAAAAAAAAAAAAATTAAAATAAAAAGCAGAAACAATTTTGACTGAAATTTCCCAGAAAGGGGCTGCCTGAGCAGGCTAGTCTGAGACAAGATAGTATGAGACAAGAAACAGAGGATTAGCCTGGAAAGCATGTAAGCTTCTGAGAATATCCTCTTGTAGTGCAAAAAGATGGAGAAATGTAGTTAAGACAATGTGATCAGTTCTTCCATTAGTTTGTTTATATAAACAAAAGGAAAAAGCAAGACTTTGAATCAGATTAGCTATTCAGCATATAAAACGGTACATTCCATAGCAAGAGTTATAGAATCCCCCTACAAAGGGGTT
This sequence comes from Nothoprocta pentlandii, assembly GCA_013398315.1. Taxonomy (NCBI): domain Eukaryota; kingdom Metazoa; phylum Chordata; class Aves; order Tinamiformes; family Tinamidae; genus Nothoprocta; species Nothoprocta pentlandii. Next base: position 221,065 of record VZSG01000878.1, read on the forward strand.
TTTGCTACTGCTAGATTATGCCTTTCTTTAAACCTGCCTTATCCTGCTGTTACTGCTACACTCATGCTACCAGTGTTTGAGTGCAGAACATGGCCAATATTTGCTTAATTCTTGAGGCGCATAGAAAGATGTTAGTCCGCTTTTCTAAAAATCTTTTACTCTGAAGGTCACTGGTCCTTGACTATATCATAAAGCCTTTAATCATGAAACCTCTATGTTATTTTTTCATCTGTGCTTTACTCCTCTACACTTACCTGCAAATTAAATATTATAAAGTACATCTAAATATTGGCTTGATATTCACCTTGTTAAGTAGAAATTACGCTATTAAATAGAATCATCTTCTCTGGATCCAGAGTAAAATATTCCCGTGGAATTTCCCGTCACATCATTGGTATACTTGAAAACAGAAAATTCCTTCTGTGAGATGTCTCTTTCTACATGTACTCTTCAAGGAAAGGCATGATGGACATTGCAATAATGTTATGTTTAGCCATTGACTAAAGCTTTCTCCTGACAGACCTGCACAATTATAGTATCAGCTTCTCTGTATTTTATATAACAGGATAATTGACAATTTATTCAATGGATCACCAGAAAATGTTTGAATAATTAGAGTGGATACAAAAGAACTCTAAATGCTGTAGTCTAATAAATGCATTACTTCACCAGAAGGGTAATTTTGGATCTCAGCTTATATTCAGCATACCTATTTGAATACTTCCTTAGCATTAAGTTGGCAGTGCTTCACTTTTAAAAGTGTCACACAGACATTAACTAATCAATCAGGTTTCTCATTATACTATTTTATCCTACTCAGTGGTGTTATATTTGCCATATTATAAAGTGCTATAAATGCCAGTCGGAAGATGGAGCATGACCTTTTTGATGCTTAATGCAGTTTGTTGTGCTTCATCTACAACTGGATTGACTGATCTCCCATTTCTACCATTGTGTTTGCTGAAACACTGTATTTTTGTAATGAATATAGTTTTGTATCAACATTCTGTGGCACTGCAGTGAATGCAAAAATTAAACTTGATTTCTGTGTACAGTAAGTACACAGGAAATGGCGATTTGCACTACACCTTTGCTGTATTTTCCATGTTTAGAATAGGAAAGTCTGGAAACTGCTCTGCCAGTGTAACTCCTGGGGCAGTAAATGCCTGCTGATGAACAGCCTACAGCAAAAACTTTGGCATATGACTTTCCTGATTCTGTTCACACTGCAGGTGGTGAAAGGCACAAGTATCTGTCCAAAGTCTGCATTTGTTTTGTGTTATTTTTCTGAGTGGTTAAGAAATAAAAAGATCAAATTTTAACCTCAAATATACAATTTATCTCTTCATTTAGTGTAAATTCATATAATTATATCCATTTTCAAAATTGCAATTATTTATTCAAACTGAGACTCTTACTGTGGGGTTACAGTAAAAGGAAAGGGAATGCTCCTGTGCGTAGACAGAGTTTAATGACTGTCTCGTAAATGCTGTCAGGAGGATCGCTTTTGTCTAAGTCCTCTGAGGGATGATCAGGCCAAAATCTCTTGCAGCTTGGTTTAGGAAGTGAAATGAGAGTATTAATCAGCTACTGGATACCCTAAACTACTTTACTACTCTAAGCCTCCAAGGTTCAAAGGCAATGAAAGTCCTTATCGATGGATTTTGATTTCAGCCTCCCTTCTAAATCTGCCAGACTCTGTGTGTAGGATGCATGCTGACTGTGGCACACGACACAGACCCGGGCACAGGGACAGGCACATAAAATCAAGCAGGAAATGTAAAGTTCACCCACTGTAACTATTACTCACTTTTATAATTTTCATGTTTCAAGTTTCATTTCTTTTATGTGATAACACAGAGACATCCCATCCGTGTGGCTTGTGGAGGTTAAAATGTATAGAATCCCTTAAGCCAGGTGTAAGAAGTGTGATTTCCCTTGAAACACTGAATTACCTTCCTCAGGAAAGTCAAGGCAAGAGAGAAAACTACTAGCACACTGACTTACCCTCTGCCGAAACAGCCCTGAAAAAAGGCAAGAAACCAGATAGAACAGTGAAAGAGAAGCACAGAAAGTGCTAACACAACTTTCATTCCCTAGCCTTTCCCCTCTGCCTTCAGGAATATTGCTGTAAACAGTAAGAGCTGGTGAATAAAACAGCTTAGCTATGGACTATGCCAGTCCTTTAGACTGCTTTTGGTAACACATTATATATGTATTTTTATCTCTGTTATATATGTACTATTGTATCTGTATTATCCTGTATTCTATATCTGTATCATCCTGTATTTTTGAGTTATAACATGCCTTATATAGCTAGTTTTGCAGAGAAGTATATCTGAAATTTAGTCCAGGCCCCTGGTTGTTTTGAGTGAGTATAGTATTAGAACAATTTGGAATTAAACTCATGGAAGAATTGGTTATTGCCATAAAACATCTTCTGTCAACAAAGGCAACAGTTATTATCCAGTGATCTAAAAACAAAGACAGTGGATTTTTAAAGCATTTTATTACAGTTTTCTGAAAACTACCTCACTAATGGAAAGATTGGTGGTTAATTCAAGAGCTGTTATAAATGTGATTTCAAAAATAATGAAAATAATAAAAATCTCATGGCCAACGTTTTAGAGGAAGTGCACATCTGAATTTTTTAAACCTAGTTTATTTATAGAGTAATGGAAGGATAACATTATTTACTGGTTTGAGAGAATACATAACATTGTGACACAGTCTTCTAAAAGGTAAAGAAAATTTTCAATATGGATTTTTTTCTTTCTTTCTTTTTTCCCATATGCAAATTCTGGGCAAAAAACATGGTGTGAAGACAGCAAAGCCTTGTGTTGGATCTGATCAGAATTGTTCCCAGACAGTGCTGCACTTTGGAAATCTGATGGGATTTGGGCTGTAAAACTTAGTGGTTCTCCACCTACCTGTTCCCTGGTATACATGCAATTCAATGAAGCTGCTCTTGGAAAGTATCCAGACCATGACCGTTTTGTCCTCTACTGAGAAGTCAAGGTCTGAAGGACTAAGCGCTTACTTCACTTGGCAGCAAAGAAATGCTGGTACTAGAAGAAAGGGCAATAATTTAACACCAGTACATGACCCCGTGTCACCCATCAAACAGGTAAAAAGCAGGAGTAAATGCAATTAAAGCCAGTGGATTTACTCTAATAAGTAACACATTTAGGTAGAAAATGAAGTCCGGATTGTAGATATATCTGGGAAGACAAATATGTATTGTATATGTTTTCACTGGTATAATTCTGCTGCTTTCTCTCTTACTTCTCTGTCAAGCATAACCTTGGCATCTGGCTCCAGTTTTACAACAGGCAATCCACTATTTCCCCCTGCTAGCTTGTGTGTCACTAACTATGTGACCTCATTTCAGAGAGGTGAAAGAAATGCAGATTGGTTCATAGGCTAGAGCAGAATGGGTGTTTCTCATCCATAGGTCTCTTGTAATTTAACATATAAACATCCTCTTGAGATAGTTTCCCATGGAGGGGAGGAAAAAAAAAAAAAAGCCATGTCAAGTGCTTGCTGAGACTGAGAGAAACACATCTGGCAAGGGCTCTGTGCATTAGCCTAGCAAGGTGATGAAGTGAATTTTGAAATGACACATGAGTGCCACAAGGCAAGTCCCCAGAGGAGCTACCGACTAGGTGCAGCTTTTACTTCCACCACGGTGAAAAGCTTCTGTTGTGTTTGTTAACCTGTTGATACCCCTGTGGGAGATGGGTTATAAATAAATGTCTAGAAAGAAAAAAAAAATCCTTTTTGATACTGGCAAAACCATGCAAATGTGCCCAAGCCCTCCTGCTGGTGCTGGAAATTGGTCACTGCCACAATTCTGGAGCCTCATGGGGCACAAATCAAACCCTTAATTTTGCCCAGCTTATCCTAAACTTCAGTCAAATCAATAACCTTGTCATCTTTCATAGAAAACCTTCAAACCTCCTTCTCCCTCTGGCTTTATTTTCTGCATTAATTTCTTTATTCAAAAGCACTAATGATACTTATCCTCATTGTGGAATGTTTTGAGGCTGACAAAAAGAATAAAAGCTATACAACATAATTCCCGCCTAATATTTAGAAGGCAAGATATAACTATATTAAATATTTCTTTGTTTGGAAGAATCAAGGGCAGAATCACAATCCCCCAGTGACAGCTGATATGAGAGGGAGAAGAACCAGGCTGATTTCTTCAGTGCTTTCCTTATTAGCCCGTGACTGTGGAATTAGTTTAGCCTAATATTTGGCCCCGTTAAGTTTCATATACTTCCCTATATTATTTAATTCAATAAAGAAATGTTTTGTGCATATCATATACCAAAGTTTCTGCAGAGTTTACTGTATCATCTATCCAGTGATCTGAACTTAAGGAGATGCTATCGCAGTGCTTTACTTTAAATAATTTATGTTTTAGTGTATTTGCTACTGCCACACAAAATAGGCACAGAAACATATTAAAGAACTTTTTTCCTCTGTTACAGTATAATCTGAAATAGTGATTAATTTGCTAAGAACCAGTGTATTAGCAGTTTAAAAGAGTTATTCTACTGCTTTAGAAATATTAACATACCGAATAAAAATGTGTTAGATATTCTATATAGAACTCAAGTTAACCAATTTTGTACTGATAAAATCAGCTGATAAATTTTAAAATTGAAAAGCAGTGCTAGCAAACATTCAAAAGAAACCTCAGTTCTTTTGAGGAAGCTGCTGATTTCAAGCAGAATCCATCAGAATTCCGAGGAGATATAAAATACCATTCAAAACACTTTAGGAAGATATTTAAGCAAAGCTAGTAAGTGATTCAAGAGACTCGTAAGCCACAGTTTTGGGGTTTTTCTTTTTTTCTTCCTTCTTAAATTATGAGGTCACAGATGAATCATAAAAAGCTATAGCAGAGCTGGAAGGAACTGGGAAATATCTTCATTAAAGCAGAGTGATGATTTTTCTGTGAAGTGATCTTACACTCTTCTGCAAAATCTACCATTTTGAATTTCTCACAAAACTCAAGAAAAAAAAAATATAATTTCAAGTGATATCATGCTTTCTTTCTACTTTTTTTTTAGTATAACACAAAATCAAGAGTTATTCCAAGTTATTTTCAAGTATTTTAACCTTTGTTAAAAGAGTCACCCACCCTGTGTCAGATGAACATTTGTGATGCTTTAAACCTCAGGTTCTGGGCTGCATACGAAACACCACAAAGAAACTGAGAAGCAAAACCCGTTCTCATGTGTTTAACCAACCTGTTTTCTTAGCCGCAGCTTCTGCTGTCTGTGTGGACTTCATGAAGAGGAAGGGATTCCTATGGCCAGCAGCAGAGCTCTGTTTGCAGCAAAAAATTCTGTGATGTCCAACAGACCTCCAAAAAAGCAAGTTGATGAGAGAACTGCAGACCTCAAATATCACAAATCTCCACATTATCCTGAGTTAGGTCCTTCAGGTCTGCAGTGTAAGTTTGTGTTGTCATTAGGACTTGGAGGTTCCTATGGCTGATCTGCTGAAGGGTTGCAGGGAAAAAAAAATCTCTACAGTGAAGTGTAAGAAGGAAATGCATTTTTTCTGGAAAAGTTTTCTGCCAATACTGATATCTTTGAGGTTATTTAGGTCTAAAATACCACTATTTTCTGCCTTGAATTCTGCACTTTAGGGGAAACAGTTACAAGCCAAAGTAATGGGGTACATGAGATTCAGAGGTTTCATAATGACAGCGCAGAGATATTGGTAGAAAAAAAAAGTATTTAGAAATGACATATTTTCATCCTTTCTGACACCCATAGGTATTTCCCTATGTATTTTTTTTTTTTTTTTGAATTTCTTGTGTAATTGACTGTATTATTTATGCTAGTTTGACCACAGAGTATAGCAGTGTAAATGACATACTTATTAAACCAAATACAGCAGAAAAGCTGGGAATTGCTCTGAAATAGAGAATTTCAGAGACCAAGAAGCAATCAAAAGAACTTTTCAAAATGCAGATATTGAAATGAAAAAATAATCCCATTTTCTCCTTTCCAGTGTTCTGGAATAGCACATCCTGCAGGGTAGTCCTAACGTACTCATGAATGTCAGTTATTACTGTGAGACAAAATTGCAAGAGCCTAATGCACAAAGAAGAAAAATAATTGTATAATCAGAATATCACAGAAGAGGGTACCCCCATCCATGTTTCTGGCTCTCATAAAGCTGTTGAACATGACTTCATGAAAATTTTTAAAAGTTAAAACAAGAACTTTTTAGACACCAACATTTTATATATTGATCTAACATTACTGTGTGAAGGATAAAGATCAATTTATGTCTTTTAAAACATTCATATAGCACAACTGCATATTGGGGGCCAGCAGGGAAAGGGGACAGGAAAATGACCCCAAATTTTGTCAGTTAGTACTGAGACATCTAACCAATTACTCTGATTCTGAATTAAGAGAAAAGTAAAGTTTTCTAGGAAAAAAAAATGGTCTTGAGTTTTTTTTGGCTCATTGCACGGTTCTATTCTGCAATGAATTTTACTTGCACTACATTCCAAGATGCCAGTTCTTCTCAAACACATTCTCAGAAACCATTCAGAAATAGGAAGAGTAATCACAAAATTTTTAAGGATTGATTGATCTGATGACTATTTTTTTAATACTGAGTTAAGGAAGAGGAATCTAATGGATGAGAATGAGCAAAGAGAAATTAAAACACTCCAAATTAATTTATATTAGCTTTTCTTCATAAGAATCATATTATTATCTTGGGAAAGTGGTGACTGTGTTTTAATTATATTTGCAATGTGTAAATAGGCGAAAATCCAAACCAGTGAGATATATACTTGACACTTTCAAAGGGACAGTTTCACAAAGCTGAAAATAATTATGAGTCAGATCAGGCAGGAGGCAGAATTTAATTAAAAACACATGAATTATTGTTTAAGAACACTTTAATAGGTACTCAGAAATCCACAGTCTCACATCTGTGAACGGCCACAGTGGTTGAAACCTCAGACTTAGCAGGGAAGTGAAAGTAGCTCTTCACATGCATAGGTAAAAATTCACTAACACATACATACACACACAACACCAAACAGAGTGTATAGAGCATTTTTAAAAAATTATTAATAATAGCAATTGATACAATATTAGTATTTTAGAATTTTAGTATTGATAAGAGATGGAAAATAGCACGTGTAGAATTCTTGACCACCAGAGTTAAGAAAATTAAGGTCTCCTGTGGTTTGTAATTTTATTTCAAGTGGAGTTTCTTTGAGGGGTTTAGGCAAAATGAAGAAAAAGGCAAGAGTGTGAGACAGCTAGCTTTTGCTTTTCACACACTTTCAATTGGGAAACTTGAGAAGATGATAAACAGAAGCTTCTAGTGTTGGACATTTTTATACCAGCAAGTACTGATAATTGCTTTTAACAAGTTTAAGGTGTGGAGGAGAAGCCCTTAGGAAATTTTATGGTCATTTTAATTTACTCTAAGATAACTGAAAATGTTCTGTACATTAAAAGCAAATTAACATTTCAACTAACTCATGTGAATATAAAGGGGTCCCTGTTTGAATGAACAGTGGAGCATCACAAGGCAGATATTTTTAATGTGTCATGCAAGTGTCATATTCGTTTTTAAGATTTCTAAGACTTTTGTCAGTGACCTGAAAGAAAACACAAAAGTCATTACTCAAAAAAATTGCAGATTACTTTTATCAAAAACTGATGAACTGACAACTTATATGGAAGACAAATCAGAGCACTGTGGTTCTTTGTATAGAGAGGTATAAATAGACAAAATATTCATCCATCATCCATACTGACTAATGTCTTAAAAATTAGCTGCTACTTTAGTCAAAAGCTCTCAGATGATATGTATTTGGACCTGAATCTGTTTAGGAAAAAAAAAGCATAAGAATAAGTGGACAAATAAAAAGATTTGACAGATTTGACAAACAATGAAGGTGTCTCCCACCTGCTTGTTAGGTTCATCATCATTATCAAAAAACTGGAACATCTCCAGTGATTCTATATTTACTGTGCAAAAGGGCATATTTTGGGCACTGAGGGACTCTATTACAGTGAAAAGGTCCAATTTTTAAAAGTAGGACATTCTTTAAAGAATTTCACTTTTAATTGAGACTGAAGATGCATTAAATTCTGTGGAAAGTGATCTGTTCTCCAATTCAATATTAATACACAAGAGAGCAAGCTTTTTAATTGTGCTTTATATACCTGAGATTCCATTAATATATATTATGTTATTCATAATAAAATTACTATTTTATTATGTGTTCTTGTAGTTGGTGCAGTTAAAAATCCTAAGCAGGCCTATAAGAAACCTCTTTCTGTAAATGCAAAGAAAAAAAAAATTATCACTATTCACCGGTGAGATAAAAATTGGCAGCACATCAGGGATGGTTCTCATTTCTGTACACCTCTGAAAGTAGCAGGAAGGTCATGATCAGTAGAAGTATGTCAGGAATTCACAAAGATCAAAAGAAAATCATACCTCTGTCAAATATTTTTTCAATGTCACATCTGATTTTAGAATAGATACATGTAGTGCTCTGAGGTGGGATATCAGAAGACGGAGTTTCTAGCTGGTAATAACTCCTGTGTGCACACATATTCCTTCTTCAGAAGGCGTACTTTAAAAGGCACTAAAGCAAATCAAGGGCTTTGAGATGCTTTGTGTCAGCTGCATGCCATTTTATCTTGCAACAAGGGACTGGGTGAGCCACTCAAGCTGTTTTTGATCCTCCACAATTCTTCTTGTAATGTCTCCAGATAATTATGTACTGGGAAAATGTCACATCAGACATAGATACACGGGGCATACACTTTGATAATGTTCTAACCATAGGGTGATTGACTATGTAACTACTTTTATGGTCCTAACCACCACACTATTGAGCACCTCAGATATTTAATTCTGTTGATTCTCACAGCCTGCTTATGAGGTAGGGAAGTTTCTTTAGCATGTGCCCAGTCAGATAATTGTGTTATTTGAGAAACTAAAGTACTTGCTCAAGGTTATGTAGGAATTCTCTAAGGAAGCTGTAGATTTTTTCCACATACCAATTGCACGAAGAATCATTTTAGAAGGATAACCTAGAATAGAAGAAAAAAGTACATTATAATGCATAGTTTAATAAATTGTTCAATTTTAGATAGAAATATGGGGGCGTTCAAAATTTAAAATTCATGGTATGATGCATTTCTTCCTTAGGCCTGTGTAAGTAGATGCCAAATTTATTAGAGGATTTTCTACAAAATTAACCCAGATATTCTTCTAAGAATCTCTTTGAATCATACTTTATGATTCCAGATGACCAGACGGCTTCAGTGGACTGTGGCAAATAAGCAGAATGGCTTCATTTGTAGACATTATTTTATGCTGCTGGGGCTTTGTGTCTTCCTTCCAGTCTGGAGCAGACTCAAGACTCCCTTACATGCCATTGCTGCCCAGAAGTAGTGACTTTTCGTGTTCCATCTCTATGTCAGGCAGGAATGGCACACAAAAGAGAACAAAGGGATTTTGGGGATGACTTAGCCTGCAACGGAAGAGGTCTGTACAAAGTACTATATCTTAGTATATCAAAGTACTATCTATTATTGGACTGGACTGGACTGGACTGGACAAAGGTTGCCTTTAAGTTCTTGATGTGTTACTCAAAGGAGTTGTCTTTGCCTATTGGCTTGTCTCTGACGGTACCGTTTTTGCTAAAGTGTTTGATCATAACTGGGTTCTGTCTAACTCATGACTGGCCTCAGAGAGGCTACAAACTAACATCAGATTGACTTTCTAAGACAACCTTTCTAAAGGTTGTTCTGAACTTGTGTCTGGGTCACTTACCCTTCAGTGACAAATCATGATTTTATTCTTCTTCCCTTTGCATTCAGAAATTTTGCACGCAGTTTGCACAGAAATAATCCATGGAGTGACTTGGTTTACAGTAAGTGCTAAGAGCCTTGGTTGTTGCCCTTGAAAGTTTTGGTGCAATGCACAAAGTTAGCCCTGTGCAGGTGCAGGCTGTAAAAGGAACAAGCATCAACTTTTAAAAATTCAAGAGTATATCAGAACTGTTTTAAGAGTGGAAAAAATATTCTTGTAGATGAAGATCCTGGCTTCTGAAATAGCTTTTCACAGCAGTTGTTTGCTCCACCTACATTTAACACACCTGCCTGATGGTTTCTGTAACACTGTATTTACAAGTAATATCTCCAAACATTCTCCTCTTTAATATAGTGGGGTTTTTTTTCATCTTCTTTTTTATTTATCTCTGAATAATCTTTTTATTGTTGTATTTTGCAATGTGACTCTAGCAAGTTATCTGAGAAGGAGGCTGATTGGTCTGGATAAGATGTGAATCACAACCAAAATGCAAATAGATAGCATGATTTCTGAAGGCTCAGCTTAACCATTTTCTGGTTCTAATTAAATTGAAGTAAATATTTTTAAGTAATGATTTGTCTAACTAAAAACACTGAGATCACAGAATTCAAGCTTCTTATTTGCAGTTCTTATTATAGCAGACTCAGTGTTCTTACTTTTGATACAGCTGATGAATTATAGTGCTTCTGCTGTGAAAATAATGTAGGCAGAAATGAGAAGAGAGAACCATTGTGTACAGGTGACAGGACTACTAAAAAAAGTCACTTAAAAATATATATATTTTTTTCAAAGTAATACTCTGTTTTCCTTTTCTTTTAAAGTTTCTTATTTCTAAGGTGTTTTAATATCATTCATACTCTTGTTCTGTAACACAGTAAACAATGTCTGTATTTTTTATATTCTGAAAGAGTGTTTTCCAAGAGTTTCATAACGCTTAAATCCTGAGAAGTTTTCTGAATTTTGTTCCACTGGAATATGCCAGGCAAATAAAAGGAATGTCAAATAAAGGGGGAAGTTTTTTGGAAGTTCTATAGTTTATGATCACTTGGATGCATTTTCAGACTCAAAACTACCTCTAGTATATCTTACTTTCTAGGAAAGACTAACGTGCTGCTTCAGTGAGTTTGTTGTTCAACTAAATTAATTTACATTTTGCACTACGAGGAGTCACTTGTAAAACTTCCACACAGCAAGGTGTCAACAGACTACTGATAACAAACCATGAATTACACAAAGATGTAATCCAATTCACAGAATCATCCTTAATAAGCTTTAATGCTTATTAGATACTTACATTTGCAAAAAAAAA
>VZSG01000878.1:244061-263498 GCA_013398315.1 Nothoprocta pentlandii
TTTTTTTTTTGATTCTTTCAAACTTGTCTTTGTCTTCAAACTTTCTAGGAAAGACTAATGTGCTGCTTCAGCGAGTTTGTTGTTCAACTAAATTAATCCAAACATTTTCCAGTGAAAAAATATATCAATTTTAAGCCTGCTAGAAACACTATTTTTTCTTTGAGTACCTTTAGTTGATCCATCAGAAACAGAATAAAAAGACTTTTAGAGATCCTAGAATAAAATAATAAATAAATAAATGACTGATCCTCTTTAGTAATTTTTGCATAACAAGATCAAAGGCCTGTTCAGCCTGAAAAGAAGGCTGAAGGGAGACCTGATTAGTGTCTATAAATACCTCAAGGGAGGCAGTGAGGAGGAGGGGGCCGGCCTCTTTTCAGTGGTGGTCAGTGATAGGACTAGAGGAAATGGCCACAAACTGAAGCACCAAAAATTCCACAGGAACTTCAGAAAAGAATTTTTTAACAGTGAGGGTGACAGAGTCTTGGAACAGGCTGCCAAGAGAGGTTGTGGAGTCTCCTCTGGAGATCTTCCAAACCCGCTTGGATGCAGCCCTGGACCACATGCTCTAGGTGACCCTGCATATGCAGGAGGGGTTGGACTAGACGACCTCTACAGGTCTCTTCCAATCTTAAGCATTCTATGATTGTATGATTCTATGATTCTATGAATAATATTGAAGATCTTACTCCTGGAATAGCAGTGTTGATACAATGGTACAGAATATGCTCCAGAATATGCTCTGGTGGTCATAAAGTCCATCATCCTGCTCAAATGCCTCAAAATGACAGCTCTTTACCCTACTGCTCCCACCTCAGTTTAAATCTAACTATCCACTTGACAAGAGTCTGTTACCCAGCTTTTGATGAAGATGTTGAAGAGCATTAGTTCCAAACTTAGTGATATAAGGAATGTCACTCGTAGCTGACCATTAGTTTGTTCATGAACCATTGACTACTACTCTGAGCTAATTATCAGTTTTTCCAGCATCCGACAGTCTACCGCCTAGGCCAAATAGGCCAAAGTAACAAGAATATTATGGAAGAGCATGCTGAAAGTTCTGCTGAGCTTTCCCGTACAGGTTTCTCATATGCATCACAAAAACTAAGCAGTTTGGCCAGGTTGTTTGTTCTTTATAAAACCGTGCTTGTTGTTCCTAGTCACCTTCCTGTTCTCATGTAGATATTGATGTACATGAAATGGTGTTCATGAAGACTTCATCTAATATTTCTCTTGACCATGGTGAGATTGACTGACCTTTAGTTGCCTTGTTCCTTTTTCCTGCTTTTTCTGAAAGCAGGTTTAACATTTGATTTTTTTCAATGAACTAACTAGCTTCTTCAATATGCTTAGATATATCCCTTTTAGTCCATGGACTATACGTTCAGTCAGCTTCATCAGTCTTTGATCTTCCTTTGCTATATATCTCTCTTCCAGACTTTACTCTTTGGCAGGGAGGTTTGGGAGGCTCAGAAGAGATCATCATTGCCTCAGTGAATTGCCTTGCTGAATACTCACATTTTCTCCCTTCTTTGTCTCTAGGATATTCATTCAGTTTAGCTGCAGGGTCACTTTTTTTTTTTTTTTTTTTTTTTTTTTTTTTTTTTTTTTTTTTTTTTTTTTTTTTTTTTTTTTTTTTTTTTTTTTTTTTNTTTTTTTTTTTTTTTTTTTTTTTTTTTTTTTTTTTTTTTTTTTTTATGTTGACATGGAAGTCCTGCGTACTGTCTTTCATGTCCTTTGCCAGTTTTAAGTCCAGCTGAGCTTCGGCCTCCCTTGCTCCATCTCTGGATTCCTGGACAGTGCTTCAATATTCTTCTTCTGTAGCCCATCCCTGTTAACACCATCTGTAGATTTTGTGTGTGTGTTTCTGCGTATGTGCTACCTATTAGAACTCATTAAGCCAAGCTGGCATCTTACCATACCTCCTCAGCTTCATGCCTACATACCCATAGGGGTGGACTGTTTAAAGAGGTTGCTTTCAAAGATCAGCCAGCTGCCTGGTGTCCCATTGCTTTTAAAGCACCCTCCCCCGGGATCCTGCCTATTAGTTCTCTAAATAAAATGAAGTTCATCCTCTTTAAGTCCAGAGTCTTTATTGTGTTACTTGCTTCTCTCACTTTTTTTAAGATCTACTATCTCTTGGTCATCTCATTCAAGTCTATTATTGACCATTGCAGACCCAGCCAGTTCTGCCTTACCTGTGTACTGTGCATCAAGCAACGGACTGCCCCTTCTAAACCTGCCAAACACAGCCATTAAAAAAAAAATAATCCTAAATCCAGATTGTCCTTGGTTCTACTCCACTAAGTTGCACTTACAGAAAATATGTGAGGCCTGTTATCATAAGACTCCTTCCAGTTTTTGAAAGAAAACTTCAGGCACCTGTATTCCTCTTTTTGCCAGTTCCTTTGATTATGACCCATAAGTTATTGATGGTCCTTTTGCCTGGTCTACAGTCTACAGACTGAATGGGGTATGAACTCTCCTTCCTGACATGCCTCTTCAAAGAAGCTAGTATATGACGCCTGTGTGTTTTTATTGAAAGGAGGCAATAAATTTTTTTTCAGAGCATAGAACATGGAGGAAAGGGGAACTGGGTGAACTATGCATGAGAATAAAATTCAGATATGTTCATCTTCATTTTGTTTTCAGACGGAAGTCTTATTCTGTGAGATCATATCTGAGGTAACCAAAATAATTTTTAGAAGTGATATGACAGTAAACAAAATTAGAAGTCTTCAATTAAATTACAGAGACTCTTGTTACCCATGAAAGAAAACAGAGCCACAAGGATACAGTCAAGTGTAGGAATTCATAGACCACATCACACAAAAGATTTCAACAGCAGAAATCTGGCTTACTGTAGACATAATTGTTTTTAAGGGCAGTTCTAATAGCTTATAATTGCTTATTGTTCAGAATTTCATTACTCATGTTTATGTGATCTGGGAATCTGTCTTCAGGTTTTGAATAATATTTCAATAGAAAACAGTTTTTTACTTCTGCTACTTGACCATAACCTGATTCTTGAGAAGCATTGAAGAATGTGATTGGAAACATTTGAGAAAAAAAAATTGGTTTTGTTCTGTGGTTAATGATTACACATCACCTCTCACTGATATATGAGCAGATCTTGTAAAAATCTTATATCAGTGATTCTGTGAAAGATACATAAGTATTGGTGGAAAAAGTTTATCCTGTTAAATACAAGGAAACAAGAGAAAGGGTAATATAGTTGTTGTTTCATCAGAGTGATAAATGCTGTAAATGGCAGAGAAAATAAAACCACTTACGGACAAATCTGTTCTCCAAGGTCAAGAAATACTTCCAGCCTTCAAGGAAGAGAAGTCCAACACATCCTTCTATTAGGAATTACAGGGACAAAAATCCTGGGTTTTAAGGTGGAATTTGAACTTTTAAATAAAAGAGTAAAGGACAGAAATACCTGTTATAACTTAGGGTATTTCAACTGAAATGTTGTAGATGGCAATTTACTGCTACTTTGAAATCCAGAATAATAAACACTGGTACAGGTACCTATTTCTAATTAATATATATACAAATAATATGTAATAAACATGTACATGATATAGACAGTGATAAGGTTAAAATAGATAGCCCTGCCTGTAAACTGTTTAATTTGAATGAAACCACTGTAAAGTTGTTATTTGCAGAAGCTGGCTTGAAGACAACGAGAGGCTTTGCATTTGGCTCTTCTGCTCCATTTCAGTCCTTCTGAGAAACAGGTCTTATTTTCTTGATTCAAAATCTGAAATTTAAATCAGCTTGAAGATTGGCTATCCAAGAAGAGTCTGGAACATCTACATTAGCTCATATTTGTTCATTTCCTTAATGAGATGAAAACATATATATATATATATATATTTTTTTCTTGGTGGAAAGCAGCATCACTGATGGTATGAAAATCTTCCTCATACATTGAAACAAAATGAAACAAAGCCCAGAAAACTTCCACAAACCTAGGATCAACCTAAAAAATGCATAGCACAAAAGATGTATGAAATGTATGAAATAAAAGGAAGAAAATCTTCCAAGGCTCACTGGTGGCCCACTGTTGCTAGGGTTCTAGAAAGCCTGTCATTTTCCTTCTCTTCCTAGCCCTGACACTTCTCTCTCATTACAGCCTTGTCTAACTGTAACTGAAATGCAATACATTTCTATATGCAAGAGGAGATGACTACTCATTATCATATCTTTCTTCAGCTAGATGTGAATTTAATGCAGTTTGAACTAAAATTAACTGAATAATAGACTTACTCCACTTTCCCATTAGGTTTAGTTTTCTGAAATACAAGAATATCTTAGATTCAGAATTCTTAGCTCATAAAAAAATTCTAGGAAAAAAAAAAACCCTTGATCTAATTATTAAGGACTACGAACATAGAAGTCAATGTGGGATTTTAAGATCTGTTTGCTTATGACTAAAGCAAAGTGTATTCATGCTGCGTTGTAATGTGACTCTGATGAGCTTGCAGTTTGCTGCTTTCACTGAAAACAAAACATGGTCAAGGGTTATTCAAAATTCCAACAACAAGGAAGCATTGTAATGTAATTACACGCTTTCTCCATGCTTCCCACATGGTTTCTGCTGGTAATCAGTGACTCTGAGACAAAAGGTGTTGGTAAGTACATGTAGCAGCCACTCTTTATCCACCGCTGGTGCTGTTAAGTTTTTTAGTCCAGGAGTAAAGTTTGCTTTTAGGCTCTCACAGGGTACAGCAGAAGAGTACAGCCTTCCCTAGGCACAAAGCTAATAGGTTTTATAGACTTAAAGATAATAGAATTCATTGATAAAAGGAAATATGGTAGCTTATAGAACACACAGAGATCCAGAGATAACTTGTTGGTCATTGATTCTTTTTTCATTACAGGTTGCACTCTGTGCATCTGACCCACAGAAAAATGTGGATCTGCTACAGAACATGCATTCTGGCTGCAGCAGTAGCATCTAATTTATCCAGATCTGAGGGTCCATCGAACAAACCAAGCTGGCATCCAGTACATTTAATAAAAGTGAAAAAAAAAAAAAAAGAAAATGCACACATTATTAATTAATACAGACAGTGAGAAAAGATTAACAGTGAGAAATGGAAAACCATTTCCTTTAAAAATGCAGATAAGTGCATTATAGTGAACAATAATCACTTCTCTGTTAATGAACAGCCTTAAATGCATGGAATAGTATCCACCTATTTGCTGAAGTTCTCAAATTACCTTAAGGCATCTATGATGTTATTTTACTAACACCTTCTAAATTCACAGTAACACAAGACTGAAAGGGACCTCTTGGGTCATGGAAAGCTATGCCTTGCTACCTCAGGTAACTGTAGCTGGTAATCTTTTTACAAAGTGATCAAAGTTCTCTTAAATTTTGTTGTTATTGTGTGTGTGTGTGTGTGTGTGTGTGTGTGTGTGTGTGTGTTTTACCTCAGCAACTTCCATCTGATAGCTGTTCCAGAACCTCGTTCTTTTGATGCAGTAGTGAATTTTTCAGCATAAATTATTTCTAGGCAGTTTACATCCATCTGTTCCTATGCCAATACTAAGCTATGGTAGCTTAAAATCACTATTTTACACTTTTTTTTCCATATCAACCAAAGCAAGCTGTTCAAATTTTACATCTTTGGTAGCTGTTCTTTGTCTTATTCCTTTTTGAATTTTTGTTTTTGTTTTGCACCCAAGTACATACAACTGCTAACCATCCTCCACAGTAAAAATTACACTGCTGCACAGTCTTGGATCTTATGAAATTATGAAATGTACAATGTCCTGGATCATATGAAATCCTTTTACCGGACTTACAATTCACATGGCTTCTCCTGAAGAACCCTGTTCAGTTACTTGAACTTCCGAACTTCAGCAATTCTTAGTCCTAAATTCTATCTTCACAGTGGCAATTTTCATTCTTACATTGTTGTTGTTAGTGGGCTCTGTTCTGACTCCATATTCACTGTTATTTTCAGAGGTGAATATGCTTCCTTTGGGAACATATAGATATGATCTTCCCTGCTCAATGCATTAAATAAATATTTCTTCTAGGCTAGACAGTGTTGCCCATCTTCAGTATTAGCTGAAAGACTTTTGCCCAGGTGCTGCATAGTCAAGTGGTAGCAGTACTCACTTTACAAGAAATTCAAACCCAATCAAGTTGAGAAGGATGTGGATATCACGTGTCTCACATTTGGGACAAAGACATTAACTTTCAGACTGAGGAGCAAAAGGTCACATCCTGATATTTCTCTAGAAGATTAAATGATAGCAAAGATTCACATTCCAAATCTCAGTTTCAGAAATATCCTCAGATTCAAGACAAGCAGAATTCGGATATACTCTTCTCTTTGGCACTTTCTGTTGGCTGGTTTGTTTGTTCTAGAACACAACATAGAGGCCATTGTGAGTTCCAGTCAGTATCTGTTCAACTTTATTTTATTTTTATGAAATTTTTGTGCCTTCATTAACTTTGAGAGTTCAAAGCTGACCCCATAGCTCATAGGCAGCATAATACTCCTCTCAGCTGAATGTCTAAATCTTTGCAATCAGAAATAATAGACTATAATCACTAAGAATAAGTCTCAGTGCCTCTTGCTGCAGATGTCCAGGGATATTTTCTTAGTTTTTCTCATTCCCATACATCAAATGAGATTCACAACCCCAGTCTATTCTGCAGCATGTTCTGTTCTGTTTGATAATGGCAGATATACAACAAATGTATGCCAGGTTGCCTCTCTCAGTGTCTTTTAGCTCTTGCAAATACCATACTTGTTGCATGATTTACAGTTTTTTCATTATGAAACAATGCGGAAGTAGGAATGTTGCCAATTTTTTGTTTTTTACACATGATAAAATTTTACTCTGAGTATTGGTTTTGTTGATAAAATAGTGCATTTCCTCTTACATGGCAGTAGTCTTGACAAACAGTAGAGTTTATTTCAAAGCAGTCAGAAATAATAACTTTTCATCAAGAAAAACAAAGCTATTTGAGAACCTTTCCACCCATTTTCTTGTTTTCGTCTTCATACTGAACGATAAATTTTCTTCATTGTCCATTTTTATGCTACTGAGATTAGTTGAAGAACAGTATTTTTGATACCAAGCGCAAAAATCTTAATTGTCACATTTTAGTAAAAGTTATCGCAACTGCCATTAGAATCACAGGAAAAAATAACAGCGGGCATCATATTCTGGGACATGGCAGCTCGCAATAAACTAAGAGTGAGCCAGATCCTCAGCTGGTGTAAAGTGCTATAGCTCCACTGCTAAGGAGAGGATAACTTGCAGCAGCTGAGGATCTAGTGTTTGATAGCTCTGTGGTAAGGGTAGTGCCCATTTGACATGCAAGCATGTGCTATCACATTTGTTCTAAGGGAGGTTCATGAACTTCTTTTGTTTTCCACTGCCAAATTCTTTTGACATTCTAATTTGGATCCCTGAGATAATTTATAGCATAAATACTGCTGACGATAAGGGGTCTTTGGTATATATATATATATGTATATGTGTATAGCTCCTTCTTGGAGTTAATTTAGTTTCTAAATCAGTATAATAATATCTCCAATAATGATGCTTTTGGGGAATATATTCCATGATAAACTGTCCACAAAGTGGGGATGATATTAGATCATCCTTTCAGAGTGTGCAGTGTAGAAGGAACTGAGATATGAGCAGAAAAAAAAACTGTATTCTGCAATATTCTCTGTATTTATCTAAAGAAACATGTCCAAAAATATAATCTGAGGGAAATATGATTTTTCAAAATCTAAAATTCTGTCTGCAAAATGGATTACAAAAACTATAATGTTTTCTTCCTCTTTATTTTTATGTTACGTTCACATATTTTTCTATTGAAATGGCACTTGGAAGCTCTTCTAGAAAGAAGATTTTTGCTATAATATAGATGCAAAGACACAATGTAAAACAGACTCTGCTATGAAGACTTTACTGTTTAAATTGCTATGGAAGAAAGGAGGTCTTAGCTGTGGAAGTAAGATACAGGCAGATTAAATGAGATGCTTCAGGTCATTCCTTAAATGTCTTAAGCAGAAGACTATTTTTTTGTTCCATTTTGGGTCAGCTATTTGTAAAATGAGTTGCATCTTTCTCTTTTTTCTTCTTTTTTTCTTATTTTAATCTTTTTCTTACAAACAATCATTGCAAAACCAGAAAAGCAGAACATATTCAGAAGCACCTGTCCTAACGTTCTAAAATAAATCTTTTTTTTTTTTAATAAGACGTTAAAGTGGCTTTTTCAGCTCTTAAATTCAACATTTCCTCCTGCAGAATAAAAATCTTTTTGTTCAGCTGTTACCCCAATATAGAAGTAGTTAAATGATAACAGCTCTTCAGGCTGAAAACAGCAACAAACCTTGACTTGATTGGAATTGCACTTTTTTTTTTTAATGTAAAAACGCCTTAGTCACATCAGATTTGAGCAGTACCTGACCTCAGAGGCTCACATCCTTTCAGAATCTAAAAAAGAAATATTCCTTGGTTTAGGTCATCTGAAGGGCTTAGTGTGGAGAAATTACCTGAGCATGCTAAGGCATTCATTGTATTAGACCTCTACAAAAAAGCAGTGGCAGTCAACCCCTTTATTTAAACTGAGAAAAGAGGCATCTACTTTTCAATCCAAGTTAAGTGCAACCTCAGAATGTTCAAATCTTTATCTTTCCCTCTTAACCACAGTGCTGCTGGGTAAATGATTACTATTTTTTAAAGGAAATGCTCCAATTTCCACCCATGAGCAACCGTTATTACAAGAGCTATATTACTCTGACATATTAAACAACATGAAATTTTTTTGTAGGTCCTATTTAAAATTGAATATTTTTGGACCCACTTTTGAAGTATCTTGCATTAATCTCGTACATAGAAATTAATGATCCTAATAAAATGTCCTAAGTGCCATTTTGGGAGCAGACACTCCAGAAAAGAATACTGCAGTTTTTCATTGAATTGCATCCCAAGGGCCTTTCCATGAGTCACAACCATAATGCATGGATAATGTCTTAAACATGGGTAAAGTTTCATGCATGGGGACCTTTGCTAGCCAGCTGAATCATTTTCTGCCTGGTTCGAATGAACGAATATATATATATTTTTCTCTTTGCAAAACAGGTGTGAGGTCTATAAAGTGTTTGGTGAACAGCTGGTAAAACACACGGGTCAAGTACAGATATTGTGGTTGGTTTCCTCTAAGGAAAATGGCCAGTCAGCACTGCTTGTACTTGCTTGTTCTCCTCAGGAATGCGCCCGTAAGCTCCAATGAGGTCTGCAGTGAGTAAGTGCATAACTACACATCATCCCGTGCTAAAGCATTTCCTGCCAAACTGCAGAGGAGACAGGCACCCTTTTGTGTTCATACGCGAAACCAGGCAAGGCACTTTCTCACTCACTATAGCAACTGTCATTGTGAGAGTGATGACAGTGGGAACTGAAGCACTGCAAGTGAAACTGAATCAGCTCCTCTGGAAGGAGAGCAGCATTCCTAGCATACTTCCAGGGCCTCAGGCCAGCAAGGAAAAAGATCTTTTATCTCAATCTTTCTCCCTTTGGCTACAGAACTAGCTGTACTGGTGAGCTAAGTCCTCTCCTTGTCCACACATCATTTTGACAGCTTGATGTTCTCTACACTCTCTTCTTTCCTTCCAACATCCATTTTAGAAAAACTTTTTCTTGTCTGAAAAGTTTCTGGGAAAAAGATCAGAAACAACTACTTTAAAATTCACGTGAATCTACGCCTGCCTTGTTGCAGAGACCATAAGAAAGGGTGGCTGTTCACAGTCTCTCAGAAACAACTTTTTGCATGTTTGAATGATGCTCTCCTCTACTGCCAGAAAAAATAAAGTGGGAAAGTCAATATACATAGAGGATTTAAGACGTCATCTAATCTTTTTTGGTAATTCTGTCTGAACACAGCTTTAGTGATTGTGTAATAATAGAGGAAAAGTTAAACTAAGGCAAAAGTATGTCTCCCTCCTGTCCTTCTTCCTGTCTTTTCTTTCTCTCTTCCTCACTTCCAACCTCTTCCTAGCTCTAGGATTCAAGTCACTGTAAGTTCTTACATATCTGAAGATTTTTTGAAAGATTTATCCAGTGCCTGCATATGGTTGAAATGTTTTTAGTGCAATAGCAGTTGCTTAAATAAAAAGCTCTTAACATACATAACTGCACATAGACAAACTCGAAGGAAAAAAAGAAATTACTTGGTGGGGCAGGTTTTCAAAACTGGTTTCACTGCATAGTCCTTGGGGCTCCTTTTCACATGCAATACAATCCTTTTGCATTACTTTGAAAGTATAAGGACATCTGAAGGGAGAATCTCAAATAGGTTTAAACTTGTATGAAAATATCCTTACTGTATTATAACGTAATACAAGACCTTTCATATAGACAAGATTCAGATCCTGTGTGAACATTATGGTGCCGAGTGAAGAAGAAAACTTTTTATTTCCCCCATCTTCAGCTGATATGTAGAAGAGTGGAAGGTGGGAGGAGAGAAAACATCACTGAAACCTAATGTGTATCTATTATTCTTTAGTGTTAGGAACAAGCAACAAAAGCAGCTTGCTAATGTAAGAGTAACTTGTAATGCCAGAGTAACTAGTAATGCAAGTAACTTGTTAATTAGTTCGAAGAGTGGGACACGTCTTTTTAAGTAAAGGACATAAAGAGCTTGTAGTCTGAAGAATCTGAAGCCAAATTCAGGAGAAGAATAGACAGGGCAGATACAAGAGATGTATCTAAGAACTACATGGAGAAGGGATTTTTAATAACCTGGCTCCTCACTTTGACACAGACCCCAAGGTCTTCAAGGAGGTTCTAATGGAATGGGCATCAAGTAGGTTCTTCGTGGATTATCTTGAGGTTTCTTAACTACCTAAATAATAAATCTGAGCTTCCTATAGTCTTTTGTTTCCATGCTTTTCTGTACAGTGTAGTTTTTCCCTGCAGTACATTCAATTGTGCTTCTAAGCAGGGAGGAACCGCTTAGGAAAAAATGAAAAGAAAAAGCTTTATTATGGAGCCAGGATTATGAAAACAATGTTTTGCCTGCTTCTAAGGCCATTAACAGAGGGATTGCATCTCTTGTATTTGTTTTGTATAGATAAAGGGGAAAAAAAAAAGTAATTGGTATGTAAAATGGTTATGATGGGGCATATGATTGCTGTTCAAGCCATTTGTTTGAATGTATGCTCTTTTTGCTACAAAAAAACATCGGAACCATCAGCAAAAAAATCTCCAGTGTGCATTTTTAGCAGCAATATACATATACCTCGGATCCAAAAAATGAGAACAAAGGTTAAGTGGCACTCCCTTTCATTTCACTTTAAGGGGAGAGATAGTGATAGATACAGAGATTACTGTGTGTTAGATGTGACTGTCAAGGATAATTATGGTCAGTAAAGGTGCCATAGGTGATAGATAATGGTAAAAATGAATAAATTCGGCATAATATCAGATAACTGAATGACAAAAGCTGAGATCTTCTAGCTCTGCCACAAAAAAAGTTATATATTGTATATCCTAACTCTCGCCCAGGATCATTTCATTGAATACACTGCATGTATTATGCTTGGCTGAGAGACAATAGGAGGTTTAATCAGATTAGAATGATTCTGGAAATAACCTTATTTGTGTAGCAAAGAAGGTAAAGAGACACTTAAGTGAACACAACTGTAAATTATCACATTAGCAATAGCTTTTGAATCACTGATAATTATCTCTGCATGCTTTCAGACACTTAAGTTAATAATCCATTGCTAAAATTAAAATATTTTTACAAAGGTCTAATTTAACTCCAGCTTTTGACCTTAATGGTTGGACAATTGATGCTTAGAGACATGGAGTCTGCCTTTGCAGACAAATGGCAAACTACACTATAAACTAACTTTGGTTAGTTTATAACTAACCAAATAACTTTGGTTATTCAGTGGTGATTTACTTCCCACATATTTTTTTTCTCCTACAGTCAATGCAAAGAAGCTTACATCTTGATGAAAGTAACAGAAACTACATTATATTGTGCTAAAGCAAGACTGCAAATGAGCAGGTAATACAACGAAAGTAATGGCCTGTAAATCTTCTTTTGCAGAGTTCTGCAAACTTGTATGTGGATCCATCCTTTTCTACTGGCCCTATCGAGACTTGGAGTAAACATTCAGCCTGCTTCATTTTACTGGGTGTGAAACATAGAAAATAAATCCACCTGGTTTTCGTTAAATGACTGGAAATTCTTTATGCAGAAGAATTAGGTCTATCTTACTTGAAGGAAATTGCTTCTTCAATAGCTTTGATAGCATCTTGTCAGAACTCTGGTCATCAGTTCCTTTCCTCCCACCCCAAAACAAAAACTAGGTACTTCAAACTATATAGTAGTGACACACTAGTAGACTAATCTGTAAAAAAAAATCAGCACTTGAACCTGATTTTTTCTTTGTTCAAAAATAACTTGAATTCAATGACTTTCTTTGGTAGAAGTTTAAAGGATATAGGAGAAACAGGAAGAAATGTTGTGTGCTCAGTTAGTGAAATGCTTTGGAAAGAAGGATTTCTTTCCAGAACTATGCTAGACTTTAAAAATATATATATATTTATTTTAATCTATAGCAAAGTATTATTAATGCTAATAAATTATTTCAGTGCTAAAATAAAGTCAGCTTTGGAAAAGATTTTGAAATTTTTCTCCTGCTCATGAGAATCTAAGTAAAAAAAAAGTACTATTTTTAATATGTTTTTACTTTATTATACAGAATACTTTCAACTAAATTTAAAAGGTCATTTCTTTTTCCATTTGACCTTTTCAACTCTAAACTGCTAGAAAATATTCAGTTCACAGATCTTTTTTACTTTCCGTTTCAATTCTGAGCACAAACTCACTTCTCCACGCCAAGTAGTTCTAATTATATTTAAATATGTTTGTTTATTTTATACCAGAACAAAAGAGCAATGAAATATGGCCTTTTCTACAAGAGGAATATTTTTTCCATAGTCACCTGACCGATGTGAGTGAGAAGAGTGGACCATGGACAAACTCCTTAGCATAAAGCAGTTGTTGAGTAGGAAGATATTTTAGAACATGACCACCCAACTACCCAAGGGAGGTGACGATAGTGTACAAAATCAAAGAACTGCAAAACCAGAAAGATTTTTTTTTTAATTCTCTGAAATTCTTCTTTTCCCTTTGGTGGTCTCTTGATTTTTATCTCAATTACACCAGGGAATGGATTAAGTCAAAATAATTAATCTCTAACTCTTCAGTTGTGCATTAGAATTTGTGCAGCAATATGTTAATTATTCTTAGTAGTCTATAATGTGTTACATCAACTCATTATGTTCCTACCAAACACTAGCTACGGTATGGTGGCCACAATTCCTTTAGTTTTTTGAGTTGCAAGTGAAAAATTATGGGTATGTCAGATACAAAATGATACAATAAAATTAACATTTAGCTATTATTATCTGAAGAAAAACGGACAAATTCATTGTCCCTATGGGATCCATAATCATTCTGTGTTTGACTAGGGAAGGAAAGGCAGACTTAAAATATACATGTTCAAAAGACTGTGAGAAAAGTCACTGGGAAGATTCTTAATAGCATTTCTGATATTTGGATCAGGGCCTAAATGAACTCTAGAGCTTTCCCAGTTTATTATATCTATGTCGTACCTCTCCTAGTCTGCCTTTGCTTTGTAGCACTAAAGGCATCTCTGTAAGTAATAACACAGTGGTGCTTTTTGTTCATGTCCTACGTTCATGAATAAAATAAAAGATGTCAAAGCAAAGTTACTGAAAGCTTTCACTTATGAAAGCTTCATTCTCTAGAGTTTTTTAGGTGTCATAGAGGTTTTTGTTTACATCAGAATTAAAAACTATGTCTCCAATCACTGCGCAGTGCAAAGCAGATCACTCAGTAGAGCAGCAGTTGTACGGCACCATCTGCATTCTCCTTGCAAAGAGCATGAGATGCCTTCCTGGCATGTGTTACAGGAACATTCAAGGCATCCTTTAGCTACTGCACACAAGCAATGAACATTTTAAGATCTAGGAAAAAAGAGAGAAAGAGATGTTATTCCTTATTCTTCTGAGAATGCAATAGATTGGAAACAGTCAGCAATTTGATAATAATTCATCACAGGTTACTTGATACCATGTTATTAATCAGCTATTACTTATTACAGAATAAATCCATTGCATAAAATGAGCTGGATAAGCCCAGAATGAAATTGCTTTAAGTGTAGTAAAACAAAGTAAAATTGTTCTTGCAAGAGAGAGAGAGGACTCTCTCTCTTGGAGCAGGTGTGTATTTCCTCAATACTGCCAGATTATACCAAATTCATTTTCTCACTCTCAATTCAGATTTAAAAGAAAATTGCATACCTTTAAAAATTTATCAAAAGATTGAGGAATTGAGGATTGTTGTGCCATTTATCTTCCAGGTAGGAAAAATAAAGGAGAACTGATCTATGTCACCCTGACAAAGTAGGTTACAGACTGCAGAATCATACAGAAAATTAAATGTTACACGGGAGCAAAATAGATTTGTAGTATAAATGTATTATTTGTTTTACAATTGATTTGTCTTTTGAAGGCAAGCCAAAAAGCCATAATGGACAAGGTGTGAATAAATTTGAAGGGCTCTCTGTATGAACTCTTGACAAATGATATGTAAAATGTGAACAAAACATACAGGAATAATCAGATGATAAAAAATGGAGGAGGAAGGAATTTTATTGCGTCATCTAGTAGATCTATCCCTGATAACAGTAGGAGGAATGATACTTTTATCAGACTTCAATCAACTTGTTCTTAAAACTTCTAATATTTGATGTTATGTAGGTTCCCTAGACAATCTAATGCTTAATATGCTTAATTAGCCACGCCATCAGAAAATATTTTTCTTCATATTTAACTTAATCCCCTTGATGGCAATTTACATTCATTACTTCTTGCTAGAGCTACTTGAACATAGAAAAGTGTTATTCCTTTCTTCTCTGAAATAGCTTTTTATGTAATTTTATGCTATTCTACAGAAGCAGAATGACCATTTTTTTAATAGATATCCTCTGTTCCCATATTTTTCTCCTGAAGAAAGAATAATTGTGTTAGTCAATCAAATCTTTGAAGATCATCACTGAGCATTGTCTGTTGATTAACTCCAGTTTTCATTAAAGAAATGGGGAAGGATTAAAAGCAGCTTTTAAAATTAACTGC
Source organism: Nothoprocta pentlandii (assembly GCA_013398315.1). Taxonomy (NCBI): domain Eukaryota; kingdom Metazoa; phylum Chordata; class Aves; order Tinamiformes; family Tinamidae; genus Nothoprocta; species Nothoprocta pentlandii. The sequence goes on from VZSG01000878.1 coordinate 259,293, forward strand.
AAAATGAAGCACACTAGTGAAGTTTTTTCTGTGTATCCTAAAACTGACGGAATTGCATACCTGAAATAAGTATCTTGGACGTGGTTTCATGTTTGAGACTTCACCACTTAAAACATGAAATTACTTTTAGTTCCTGTTTTGGCATCTATAAAGCAGGCACCATGTAACAAAGAGAATTGTAGAAAGTTTCATTAATGTAATTCAGCAATTAATTTCATTCAGCAGAACTCTTTTTATCTAAAAGCAGATTCTAAAATCTGAGCGTGCAGGACACAGGAGTAGAGCACTAAACCACCTCCTCCTGTAAGAGTCAGCACTTCTAGAGTAAAAACTTGTAAGAACCTGCTCTTCTGGCAGAGGCAGAAATGGAGCTCTTTGAAAATATTCATCTAAATGTAGAAGTCCATAATTAGAAGGCTGGAACTTTTAGAGTCTGGGGAACTGTTTGCTCTAGGCTTCAGAGCATGTGTATGTGAATAGGGTATTGGAATGAGAAATAGGTTTCTTGTGAGCTTAGAACAATGACTGAGAGAGAGTTCAAAAACAGAACTCAGTAGAAAATATCTCTTTAAGATGACGATGGAAATTCCTTCTAATCTTACACTAAATACAGTAATTAAACACTGAAGAATATGGCCAGATTGAGGCAGTTGTGAACAGCTGGAGATCTATTGTGAATACTCATTTCCCGCAGGGGATGTGTAAACATTTGCATTCAAGTAATCTTTGCTGAATTCTGCTTCACTTCCCCAAGTTGGTGTTCCTTGTCCTGGCACCAATGTTCGGCACTGGAAAAAAAACATGCATTCTTAACTTTTCTGTAAATTATATATTAAAAAAGTTCTAGGAGTACTAAGTGAGAAAAATATAGATCAAAATGGCCTTCCATAAAGCTGCACTTTATCTTACAGAACTGCAGATGCAGCTTGTATGCAGGTATTGATATCAACAGATTATTTTATCCTATGTATTTATTAGGAGGTAAGAATGAGGTATGTTTGGACATGCCTGTAGTCTAGTACAGTGTAGTCTAGTGGCTTACCAGATGATGTAAGAAGTATTCTAAATACGTTTGGTAATTTACTTGTTAAAGTTACTAGTGATCACATTTTGAGAGCAAGTCAAGATTATCTCTAAAAGACTTTTTGATTTTCAGTTTGACTAGGAAAATGATATGATAAAGAACTGAAAAGTTAACAATAATTTCCTGTAAGATTTAATGTATTTTTTACAGGAGGTATTTCTTGTTTGTTCATAGCTAACTGTTAGAAGTATCAGTATCTAAAGAGAGCAAATTATTGTAGTTAGAAATGTGAAAATACAGAAAAAAACCACAATGATGGCTCAGGAAAAGATGAAAGCACACCATAATACCACATATATAGATCACTGCATAATCAGTGATTAATTAATGTGTTTACAGAATCATCCATACATAATCAGCCATTTTGACATGACAAACAAGTATTCTTGTGTCAACAACGTATTAGTATTCTTTTCAGCTGAGGGAAATACAAAGAAACTGACTTTTTTCTCTACGTCATCTGATGCCTGAAACCAAAAAAATGTTAAAATCTCTTTGATAGATTTTTACTGGTATATCATTGTAGGAGGCATCATCCTTTAGTGCTTGAGTACTTTCCAGAAAGCTGTGAAATTGTATCAGGATTATGTTAGAAATTAAAGCAAACTACAGCCAAATGTTTTGATCCCGGCAACTAAGCATCATCATTTGTTTTGGCATCAGTGACACTGAATAATGAATGACAACAGTGGTTCTGCCTTGTTTTCCTAGGACATTCAATTTTCATAGCTCATGGTGACAGGAATCCTGCAGCTCCCTCCAGCTCCAGCTTGGACAAGGTTTTTAAAACTTAAAGATAATTTTATATAGTCTCTGATATATGGGATGGATGATTGACTGGAAATAAAATCTGCACGTGGACTATGCCTCTCAAAATATATATCTTGAGCCTTTCTGCAACCATGCCATCTGTTCTCTGGATGTCTCAGATTGTATATGTGGGAATGGGGAAAAATTCTGAAGGGGAATCATTTTGGGGGGGATCCTGGCAAACCTGGGGTCACAGAGAGAGCCCACACAGTGCACTTGCCCTGCAGTCCTAAGTCCTGGAAGCTCCAGCTCTGCTGAGTGAAATATTTTGGGTATGACCTTCCAAATTGAGCAGTTACTAAAATAAGAAGAAAAAAAAAAAAGCCTCATATATATTTCACATCTATTCAGACAGTCCTTTACTGATATCCCAGAGATGGATATTTTGAAAAGAACAAAAGCTTTTTTTTTCTTTCTTTTTTTTTTTTTTTAATCAGGTTATTACTGAATCTCACAATGTAAGAATCACTAAGCTTCAATCAACTCTGATAATAATGGATCAAATAGCAATAGTGCTGTGACTGACTTTCTTCCAAATAGGAAGTGGGAAGCACATTGAGAAATGTTTCTTGGCTCTAGAAATATTTACTTTTTTGTATTCTTTTTTTTTTTTTTCCTAGCAATGGAACACTCTTGGATTTAATACCCATGTTAATAACCACAAAAAATAGTTAGTCTGAATGGTCTTTGTGAATTAGTCATCATAGAATTTTCTGTTCTGGTCCTAAAAATAAAACATCTGTCCTGTCTTGCCCTGGACTCTGGCCCTTTCTGGCAGCTCAACATCTGTGTGGTCAACATCGGTGAGCACGGTTCTTCCACTGCCAGCACGGGAATCTGCTCACCAAACCAGCGCGACAGCACATTTCTCACCTGGTTCTTCTGCTGGTATCTGGGAGCTGAGCAGAGGTGAGGGTCAGGAGGAAGGGAGAGAATAAATTCCCTCTGAAACATGTATAATGGTACTCTTCTTGACTTGGCAAAGCCCACACTGATTTTTTGCTTTCCAAGGAGAATTCCTGACTACAGAGCACAAAGATTCCAGATTAAACCTTGAGTGTATTAATGAGGAGAACATAAACCTAGTAAACCTAGCCAAGGAAAGGAGATGCTGCTAACTACTCAAGTTCACTCTTTGTGTAGCTACCACTTGGCTGATATTCATCTTTTTTTTTTTAACTGTCCATTTCTTTATTTTCTGCACTGATTTATTTCCCTTGCTCTCTGCCCATGCATCCTTTACTGAACTCAGTTATAAAATACAAGTAGTCATCTCAATCAGAGTTTTAGTGATTGCTGGGAAAAAGCTAACTCTATTTCTGCAGGTCAGTCAAGTATAGTCTATATTTTCTTGATTCACGGAAAGGCAATCAAAGATTAAATACCAAGCTGTCATGTGTAAGACTGAAAAAGTCTTTCAAATATTTTAAAATATTTGACCTCCTCAACAGGGCTTCCTGTGGCACTTCATTCCACAGTTTAATTGTATAGTATTGATAAAATACTTATTTTTGACATAACATTCATATTCTGGTATATCATGAAGTTCTGTTGTTCACCTATCAGTCCCTATATCTTAAAAGAGTCTAGTATTTCTTTTGCATTCACCTTTTTCATGCTGTTTGTGATTTAGCAGCTCTTTCTGATTTAGTAGCTCTTTCTGATTTTTATCATTACTTCTCCAATCTGAAGAATCCAAATTTTCTAAATGACTTTTCATTTCACATTCTATAACACACCATTTACCCCAAAATACATTTAATCATGGCAGTGTCTGGTAAAACGAATAAAACTGAAAAACATAGTTTTTAATATAATTGTGAATGGATAATCATGAATGCAGATAATTCTTGTTAGCTTCTGGAGTTTTTTTTTTTAATTAACTCATCATTTGTTGTTTTTCCAATTCTTTCAATATTTCCAATTATAGTCGATCATTTCTGATAAATCAGAATCCGAAAACAAGGAAATCATTTTACTTTTCACTATTTAGATTGCTTAGTAAAATGAGGGCAGTCAAGCATGTTTCCTACTGCACTGCAGGCAAATGGAAGATTCATGTTCAAAGAGCGAAGCATGGGACCTTTGTTACTGAATGTGGAACTGTGTCTTTGGAAGTAGTGATTTTGCAAAGGATTTACAAATCTCTTTTTGATACCCAAGCCAGCATGAACATCCAAAGCAATAATATATCTAAGAAAGCCATCTCAGTCCTTGCCCATCAGGAATTATCAGGAATTATTCAAGCTTGGAAATTCTTGTGATTAAGTTTTCAACAGTTCAGTCTATTCACTTCATAGAATGCTAAATAA
>VZSG01000878.1:266361-294643 GCA_013398315.1 Nothoprocta pentlandii
AAGGAAAGGAAAGGAAAGGAAAGGAAAGGAAAGGAAAGGAAAGGAAAGGAAAGGAAAGGAAAGGAAAGGAAAGGAAAGGAAAGGAAAGGGAGATTCTTTGTTTTCAGAAGAAACAAGAACCAACAGGTTTTAAACGTGTTATTGTGATTTTGAAGGTCAGCATCTACATTTTGACTTGAACCAGGTAGCTCAAGGATTTGAGCCCGGAACCCACAAATTTTAGAAGAAGCAAAACAGTAAGTTATTGATCATTCCAGAACAGAGCTTTTTCATTTTCTTTTATATGAGTTTTGCTATGAAGAAAGATTGTCAAGTTTTAAGAGATCATAAACTCTTTTGTTCTTTCATAATATGAAACAAAACCAGAATGTGGAAATACCAAAATGCATCATAAAATAGAATAGAATAATTATTTCTTGTCTAGCACTCATTAATTTCAATGAGATATAAAAATGTATCGACATTTATGAAACTTATTTTCATAAAGCATTATGCTGAGAACAAATGAGTCTGTTTCTTTCCCAATTGCTTCTTTATAAGTCATTTTCAAATAATGTTAGCATTTTTTGAGATTATGAGATCATATCAGAATAAATTTTTGCTAGATAGATAATATTCTAATGCATCAAGGTCATATTCCTGCTTCCCAATCTTCCTGTCTCTGGCCAGGGTGCTACCTGATAGACTATTGTTGCTGTGCAGATGGAGAGGAGGTTTTGTGGTCCCAGTTTTCAAAGGATTGTGAAAGAAAGAAAGATCTGTTCGGTCATCTACACTAGCACCATCACATGAAGTCCACATAATAACTTGAGATGCTACCAAGTCTTTGTTACAAACCATAGTCCATTGCCTACAGAAACCATCCTGGTGGAAGGATCTTCTAAATATGAATTCCCGGAAGCCAGGAGTGAGCCATTAAAAACAGAAATGATTTTCTAGATAAGAAAGAAAGACTTTGAAAGTGCAGTAATGGTTCTTAGTATTAATTCAACTAGGCAGGCAGTTTCAGAGAACAAAATCAAGTTCTCATGTAGTGACATCAAGAATCTGGTCATCAAAAATAAATTGGAAAATTTTATATTAATAGTGACGTAGTGACTACTCTTCTATATTTATCTCCATATTTATCTCCATGGATTTAAGAGCTGGAGCATGAAGAGGGGTCCAGAGAGGATGCTACATTTTCTCTCCTGCAATATGCTGTAGATTGTCCCCAAGATGCTATATTTTTTTTCCACAGAAGACTGGAGGAAAACACCCCTGTTGCATTGAATCAGCAAAACTGTCAAGTTACAACTAATTACCAAAGTGGCAATTTTCTATCGTTCTCTGCAAAGCCTAGAATATGATCTATTTCAATAAAAAAATGTATAAAAATAAAAATGCACATGCTACCCTGGCCTCACTTCAAATTTAAACTCTGGATGAGAGAATGTGCATGGATCTTATTAGGCTTGGGTGAACGCATGCTCTGGGTCACGGCCTCCAAGAGGGGAACCCTTCCTTTGAACAAATAAGAGAATCCTCCCTGAGAATAACAGGGTGGATCAACCTCTTCAGTGCTCTGAAATTGCAGAATAAGTGTTTCCAAACATAATTGTGTCCTCATTTTTTATTCACTCTTGAAACTTATTGATATGCTTTGACTCATTTCAACAAGAACCATAATTCATTTTTATTATATTTCATTAACTTGTAATGGAAGAACAGATTCTGTGTCCCTCTGCCAAGTGTAGGAGGTGGGACAAGAAAAACTACTGCTTCTCTCCTTTGTCTGCTGGCTGGGCATCGGTGAAAAAGTTGTGTCATCTCCAATTGTAGAGGATTTCCACTTTGTTAGGTATTAGACATCCAGGGAGAAAGAAGAGCTCATCTCTCCTTATAAGCCACAAGACAGGGAAGAACTTCATCACCAGATCTCAAATGTAATGCAAGCACCAGTTCCTGGAGCCCAGCATTTCCAAACACCCCTGTGATTAACTGGAAAATCATAGTCTTCTTCAAGGAAGACAGGATGTTTCAGTGTAAACGGTCAGAAACTCAAGGGAGGAAAAGTGAAGATAAATCTCTATCTTTTACACATCACAATTCCTCTCCAAGACTGATTTTGGAGTATAACCATTAAAAACTACTGAATATTCAAGCTAAGCTCTAAAGATCAAACTTAACTTTAAAATTCACATGACACTTCTGTTTCTTCCAGTAGGTCCTTCTAGCTAAAATACAGAGTTGGACCAAGGGAAGGAATGGTTTCTTCTTCAACAGTTCACAGTTTCCTCTTCAACTGTCAAACATATCCATACCCATACTAAAATCTCCTGGCTTCCCTTGTGACTCCTAATTCCATAATCCACTATTTTTTTAAGGAAAATGAGATTAATTTGGACTCTTCCTCAATGCAATTATAAAAGTGAAAAACCCTTTAACCACTCACTCAGGGCAGATCCTTTAAAGATTTTTTTTTTTTTGTGTGTGTGTGTGTGTGTGTGTGTGTGTGTGTGTGTGTGTGTGTGAAAGAAAATTGAGGAGTTTTCAATATCGGAGCACCCCACTCCCGAGCTGCATCACTTCAAAACCAAATGTTTGCATCTCTCTTGTTAGATTGCTTTGTTATGCGATATATGGCCTGGCTGCATTCTCTGAGACACTGGGAATCATAAAAACCTATTTTGAAAATGAGCTCTGGAATGTACATAACCTGCATTCCGGCAAGGAGAGCTTGGTGGCACTCAAAGCACTGCCTGCATTATGAGGTGTTAGTGAAAGTTTTGGTCTCTTCAGCCTCTTTTTATTGGTTCTGCAGTGGATTCCTTACTTACAGATGTTTTCAAAACCAGCAGTTCCAAGGAGAGCCTACTTATTGCCAAAAGTTTACAGCTGAATTTCTTGGCATTCGCAAGCAATGATTTCATCAGAACATGAAATAAGTCAGAGCTGCTGTTGAAAGACACTGTTTTAAAATCCAGCATTGTAAATTTAAGATTTTTATTTGCTGCAGAGCTTGGTTCCCATTTGTTCAGCTCTCTGATAGGTGTATTGCTTGGGAACAGATATAGAAGTTTTATAGGCCTTTTGTGCAATTTAAAACTCCCATATAGAATACCAGAGCACGGTGCCCATTCACATCATTAAAGACTTTTACAGGAGTATCATGTTCACACTTCTATGTACTTTACTCTAGCGACCCTCCCTGTGCCATGTTTGAATTATTAAAATGGACCTGTTCAGAATGTTGCCTCGATAGCTGAAGTGGGGAAGCTTTGTTTGAAATCCAAATAATAGCTGAATGATGTCTATTTGTTCCTGATCAACACTCTGCATACAAAGAGGTTGCACTTTCTTAAAAGGCAGCAAATGTGGACAAATATTAGCTTTTGAAACTAAAGGGAAGTTATTCATTCACTCAGCAGTGCTTTGCAGGCTATCAATCTTCCAGGTATTTCTATTAGCTTTAATCATCGAGGTTGTTTGTTTGGAGCAATTTCTAAGAGAATAAAGGTACCTTTGGTTCTTATCTCCTGTCATCAAAGCATCCATTAGGAAATCCAAGCCCTGTAGGCAGGCTCAAGGGATTACTCAAAGAGGTTTTCTTGAAACAAGCAAGAATTCAGGGCCTTCTCTTCAGTGCACAGGAGTTCAGTTGGAAACCATAATCTGAAAGAGTGGTTTATCTGGGGTTTAATACAATTTGAACAGGATTTTGTTCAAGGCAAGCCCATAGATAAAAGCACCTTAAATATGTTGAAACAAAGATGAGCCTGCATTCCTTGTGTGCTGTTTTTAAGTCCAAAGCTCTGTCAACAGAGTAGGGGAAAAAAGGCTCTAAAAGTCTTACAATTATCACAATGGTCAGTAGACTGAACCACTGAGAGCTATTTAATAGTTTTTTAATAAAAGAATGTTGATTAAGTGTGAGACAGTCAAAAGCTGTTTCAGTATTTATCCAGGAAGGGTTGAGGCAAACAGGAAGTTTAATGGTGAGACAAAATATAAGGACTGAAGAATTTGCTAAGTAAAAGAAAGAATCTTCAGGGTAAGTGATAGGCTTAAACTGAAAGACTTCTGAAATGCATGTAAATCTGAATTTCCACAATGTTTGCATATTTTAAACTTTCAGGCTTGGAAATTTGATTCAGTTCCATGCTATTAAAAATAAAGGAGAGGTGAAGGGGTTCAAAATGTTAATGCAACTTTACATGTAGGATTTAGGCTTAGGAAAAGTCTAGTTTAGGATAGCTAGGATTTGTGTGACCTGCATTCAACTCCTACCACTTGAATTCTTTATCAACTTTATTTTTCTCTTCCCTGAGTAATAATAAATACTTCAGATCAAATGATGAAAAGCCTAACATGGCATTTGGATACTGTTGTATTACTGCTGTTTCCAAGACTCCTAGGTGTGATTTAGAACTTCTTCTGTTTGATTCTGTAGGAACACAGAGCTCAAAGCCAGTCTCTGCCTTGAAGAGATCACTATAATTAAATGAGCTAGACTGAGTCACAAATGAGCAAGCAGGATTTTTTTAAAAAAGAATCGTTGTGTTACAGCTTCTTAGAGTAACAAATATGTTCGTGCCTTTTCTTCAGATTATATTCTTTTCAGGACATATGTCCAGGAAATTATCATGTTTATGAGAATGTCAGCACAATATATATAAATACGACCCAATGGATAAAATATTTAATATTTTCAAAAAAAAAAGAAGTTTTGACAAAAAATATTAAAGACTCTAAAAAGCTAGAAAATGCTACTTTGCCATGGGAGAACATTTCTGTTAAGAGCTGCAAGTGAATTAAATAAGAGGAAGAAAAGAGTAAGGCTTGATGGTTACTTTTCAAATGGAGAAGATTCAAAAATATGGTCCCAGAGACATCAATTCCTAAACCTCTTTCATGGAACAACTTCATCCATGGGAGTAAATAGTGAAATCCCCGAATCTGAATAATATATTAAGATCTTTCAGGTAGTCTGTTATCAAGACAACAACAAGGACACCAGGAAGATCTCACAACGTGGCAGGTGATCTACAATAGAGATAAATATAAGTAAAAATAATCTAAGATTGCATGGCTCAAAATTTGGACATACCTATTGCAACTCTTGAAAGGATTTCTTCATTGACCATCTTTAGAAAACATCAGTTTAGTGTGTGCTGCAAATTAAAAAGTCGGCAAGATGATAGACATCTTTGAAAGGACACTGAGCCATCATCTTACCTATATAAAACCTTTCGTGCACCTGCATTGCAAGTGCTGTGTGTGATTTTACAATCTCAAGAAGGACATTTTGGAGCAAATACAATACAGAGAAGAGTAACTAGGAGATGGAAGAGCTGCCTTACAAAAAAAAATGTCATAAGGGTTGGACCAATTTATTTTCAAGAGGAGAGGGCTGGGAGGGATATAATCCAATTCTACAAAATCAGGAAGACATGAAGTTAAGTATTTTTTTAGGTAATAGATAATTATGTTTAGATAAGTATTTTAAACTTACGGTAATAAGAGATTTTTGGAGAGGACAATTTCAACAGATTCTTAAAGAGACTAGACTAATTTACTGAAAAAAAAGTCATGAGTGCATACTGAAAGGAACAAGCAGGGGTGTGCTTGCAACCTGGTGCCCTGTGCTCCGGGTGTCCCTGCTGGAGCAGAGGATTGGACTAGGTGATCTCTAGAAGTCCCTTCAAACCTTAAACATTCTGCGGTTCTGTGATTCTGTGATTCTGTGATTCTCTGCTCTCTCAGTATCTAAAAGAATTTTGGTGGAAGATGGACTGCAGAATGCCACCAAACTGACATGCTTTCACAGAATCACAGAATCTTCAAGGTTGGAAGGGACCTCTAGAGATCATCTAGTCCAACCTTCCTGCTCAAGCAGGGAGACCTAGAGCATGTGGCACAGGATGGCATCCAGGCGGGTTTTGAAGACCTTCAGAGAAGGAGACTCCACAACCTCCCTGGGCAGCCTGTTCCAGGGCTCTGTCACCCTCACAGTCAAGAAGATCCTCCTCACCTGGAGATGGAACTGCCTGTGTTTCAGCTTTCCCTAAATAGTGTCTCATATTGTCACTGTTGTTTCATATTGCCACAGAGGCAGATGACTGATTTAGAAGTACCACTGGTCTAGTAAATTAGGACATTTCTTAGAATCTAACTTTTAAAATTTTCTTTATGTTGGACATTTATCCTACTTAAACCAATAGACACTGTGCCATAGAAACAATATTATCTCCCCAGAAATGGCATCTCTGACTTTTAGGACTCTAATGTAACATTTCTTCATTTCCCAGAGCATCAATCGAAGCATAAATGAGAATTATAGGCATATGCTAAACTAACATCAGGTTAGGAAGGTCAATTTCTTGAGGATGAAAATAATGGTTATATTAATATTAATGTAAGGTAAATCTACAGGTTGTTCAAAATATATGCTCAATAAAAGATCATTGCACATGGATCTAATATCCTTCCCTCATCCAAAAAAAAATTGTATGTTTTTGGAATTGTCAATTTTATAACTAGATTTAATTCACTCAGAATCCATGTGTTGTCAGGGATATTTTTATATGATCCCATATAGGAAGCATATTATGGGCTATGCAGGCTAGAATATGGATGAATAACAGAGAATATGGAGAAATTCTCCACTTTTTTTCTAAATGCTTATACCAGCTGTATCTAGCTTCCATCCCAATTTCTGATATCTCACAATATATCTTTACCTGAGACAACAAAGCAACTTGCACTGAGTTTCTGAGTGTGTGTCATTCAACTCCAAAAACTTGCAGAGGATAACACAGCATCTCTCATCTCAAGTCTGGTCTGCTATAAGCAAATTTTTCCTGATGCTTTCATTGTATGACATGTAAAAATGTAAGTGATTCAGAAGAGCAGCCCACTTTTAGTATTAACCAGGAAAAGATCCAGTCCTGCAGATATTCATAGGCTGTCAAGAACATATGGAAAACAGCTAGACTTTTAATGCACAGTGGCATGTAGCAGTCCTCAGGAAAGGCAAGCACTTTGAGACTGGCATCACAGGAAGAGACGGAAAGGAATTTTTAGAATATTTTCTTTGCTGAGGCTACACTAATTCTTCCCACCAGGACTGGCTCTGCAGAACCAAAGCAGGTAGCCATTCACTGAAGTAGATTGCCAGCAGTGGCAAAGCATAGTCCCAGTTCACAACTTGAACTGTACTGGAATTTTAAAAGGTAATCTAACCTTCTTGTCACAAATAAGTCAGAGAAGTAACTACTGCTATGAGGGTAGTTGCCTTCCTAGTAGCAAGACCTACCAACACTGTATCTCTCATTCTTTAGCACCAAGGTTGACTTTCCAACTCCTTTAATTCATTCGCATAAGCAATGTATTTTGTGCTGGAAGAATTGCTTCCCATTGACTTTAAAGGAAACCTGAGGGGCCTCATATCCTGACATCAGTGTTTCAAATTGGGATAGTTCCCAGTCTTACCTTTCTAAATTTTCAATAGTCGCTTGGAAGACACTCCACATCAATTTAGAATTTCTGACTCTGCTTCTCTTTCGGAATAATGTTTTGGCAGTATATATTTGGAGTTCAGAGAGAACAATGATCTTACTTAAGCACCTAGAAGTAATGTGCAATTCAGAAACTGTGGCTATTCCTTATCTGTGGACCTAACTCTGTTGAATACACAGATATCTACTCTTATTTTAGATATCTAGGATACTAGGAGTCACATTGCTCTTCCAGACATGAATTTCTCGTAGGTCCTGTGTTATATCTGTGTACTCCATCAGAATAACTCAGATACTAGGGCTTCTCAAATAGCACAGGCACCCACAAACAAACAAACAAACTGAACACTTCGTCCCTGTACAGACATTCTGTCCATGTTATTTGAATTAGAAAACCCACCATGGAACTGACAGCTCTTTACGACAAAAGATATTTTAATTTCTAACAGTCAGTATCTTCCAAGAAATATTTTTTTTGAAAGATCCTCCACCAGATCTGTAGGTAATACTTAAAAAGAATAATTTTAACAACTTTTTCTAATAATAAAAAGATCTTTACATTATTTCACTAAGCTAATGCTTGGAATTCTGGCTAACCTTTCTTTATATTAACCAGTTTTCTCATCTGTGTTCATGGATAACTGAAACTGAAACTAGGAAAAAAAGAACACTGAAACCTCCTACAGTTTAGTTTCTGATTGTAGTTTGTGTTCAAGTAACATACAGGAACTACAACCATGAGGAAAATACACATCAGTGTGGATGCTTTATTAATGCACATAAAGAGAAATTATCACCCAAAAAGGCAGAATTTATCTGTCTAAATTTGATATATACCTTGTGAATACATGCAAATAGACTCCCCTTTACAAGCAGTGGAAAGATACAGACACTTTTAGGATGCCATTCATCTTTGTCTAGTCTAGATGTCTAAAATTTTACAGATGATTGGCATCCTAAAAGTATCCATTTCTTTCCATTGACTATCAAGGAAGTCTAGACAGTTTGTTCAGATGTAAATGTCTATACAGCAGATGTCTGAAATTAAGAGAAAGGAATCCAGAGAGTTTACAGTGCAAAGACAAGAATGTGGCTATCATATGAAGAAGGAATTGAAACATACTTATACTAAGGAAGATGCCTAGTGTCACTGATGAAGTCTGCACCCAAGTCATGCCAAGAGCGGAATATATATTTCTTAAATTCAAGTCAATATTTTAACCACATACCATCTTTTGTATGAGATATTATGAGTAGATATATAAAAGCTCTTCACATCTTAAAATAATGCTTCCAGCTATTGCAAAAGGGTTTTGGCTTACATCCCAGCCATACCTTCCATTCCCACCTACCCACAATATCTCTACATAAGCATTCAAAGGAATATTTAACTTCCTAGTCATTTAAAGAAACTCCTAAAGATCCAAACAGTAGAGTCCATCCAGGGAAAAGAGCTTAGTATAGGATACAGGTGTTACACTTTCGTCTTAGAAAATAATGTAATTTTATAGGAAAAGAGAAAAGTGAGAATAGAGAGAATTATATCCCTTCTTCTTCACATTTTTTTTAACAAAAGCCATAATCCCACAAAAAAATCTGAACAGATGTTTTCCCTTGAAAACATTGCAAAAATTGAAAGTACACACAGCATACTGATCTGCTGCTTCCTTCAGCACCTTCTCATACAGAGATAACAAACGTACCTTGTGATGTTGCCATAGTAGCTATGTGTATTTTACCACTGAGTGAGGCAGAGGAAATAGTTAATATTATCTATCCACTCCTTTGGCACTGGACTTGTTTGGGTGTAGATTATGCCTCTAGCACTTGATGTCATTTTTCCTCTTTTGACATTGTTTCAGGAAGTATTATAAAGAGTGTGTTCTTAAGCGCAAGTATTCTGTTATGTCCAGATTTTCTGATATGTGAAGGTGTCTGAAACAACACAATGAGAAATTAGACAAGTGGGGCTACCAGAAGAGAAGACCACCTGTTTGGTATAGCAGTTTGCCATGAGGAACACCAGACTCTGTTGGCCAAATGATCCTCTTTGAGCACCTCCACAACTTGCTGACCAGGAATAAGGATTGCTCAGCACATCACAGGTAAAGGTTTTGTAAGGGTTGTTTTGGATATCCATTCTACTCTGCTTGATCCTCTCTTGGCATACATTGGGGCTGTTATGCAATTCATGTCAAGGAGTGTTGCTTTGGTTGGTAAGGAATTGTGCCTTTCTGTCACCTACTTCACATGTTTTTCAATTGGAATAGACTAAATCTCACTGAGTTTCTGTAATTTTGGTATCAGAGTCCATCAACACAAAAGCATTATATATATGAATTTTAGAGGATCATGGAACAAAAGGAGAATAAAACAAAACAAAAAAACAAATAAATAAAATAAAATAAAATAAAATAAAATAAAATAAAATAAAATAAAATAAAATAAAATAAAATAGTGTTCTATTAATAATGCTGGCAAAAGATTATTATTTCTATTATTTTATTATTATTAGCAAAAGAAATTATATCTCATCTACTCGAGAATCTTGTTTGATCAGTATAAAATAATACAACATTTGTAGAATAAAGTGGAGAAGAAACTTGAAATGTTGAGTAAGAACTGACATCAAATATAAAAAATGATGGACACAAAGTAAATGACTTATTTTTCCAAGCTTAGAGAGAAAAACAAGTCACCATTAATAACGGTAGGATCCAATTATTTCTTGGTCTTTTTCTCTACAGAAAAAATAACAAGATAAACACGAAGACCAGGGTAAGACTATTTTAGCCTTGTTTTTTCTGTAAGCTAATGATCTTCGGAGATATTCACAGAAAATTATTACAGACTAGATAATCATTTCAGTTTAAATCACATGGAAATACCTTCATGGGTGTAGTTACAACCTTACAAAAAAGTCCTTACAAAAACTAGATGATTGCTCTTTGTTTTCAGCACATACAGTTATCACAGAATCACAGAATGGTTAAGGTTGGAAACCCTCCATCCAGGAGGGTTTGGAAGACCTCCAGAAAAGAAGAATCCACAACCTCCCTGGGCAACCTGTTCCAGGGCTCCGTCATCCTCACAGGAAAGAAGTTCTTCCTCTAACAAAGGCAGAACTTCCTGTGTTTCAACTTATACTCATTATCCCTTGTCCTGTCACTGGCTACTATCAAGAAGAGTTTGGCCCCTTCCTCTCTACATTCTCCCCTCAGGTACTTAGACATATTGATCAGATCTCCTCTCAGTTTTCTCTAGGCTAAACAGGCCCAGTTCGCTTAGTCTTTCCTCATACGATAGATGCTCCAGTCCCTTAATCATCTTTGTCACTTTGTCACTTTCACTGCGTGAAAAATTGGCTGGATGGCCAGGACCAAAGAGTAGTGATGAATGGAATTAAATCCAGCTGGCAACTAGTCATGAGCAGTGTTCCGAGACAGTTAGTGCTGGATTTTTATCAACTATATGGATGTGGGGATTGAGTTCATCCTCTGCAAATTTGCAGACAACAACAAGCTTGGAGGAAGAGTTGATCTGCTTGAGGGCAGGAAAGCTCTGCAAAGGGATCTGGACAGTCTGGATCAATAGGCTGAGGCAAGCTATTGAGATTCAATAAAGCCAAGTGTCATGTCTTGCACTTGGGTCACAACAACCCCATGCAGCGCTACAGGCTTGGGACGGAGTGATTGGATGTCTGAGCAGCAGAAAACATCTGGAGATGTTGGTTGACAGTCAGCTGAACATGAGCCAGCAGTGTGCACAGTGGTCCCAAGAAGGCTAGTGGCAGTCTGGCTTGTATCAGGAACAGTGTCGCTAGCAGGATCAGGGAAGTGGTCATTCCTCTGTACTTGGTACTGTTGAGGCCTCATATTGAATATTGTGCTCAGTTTTGGGCCCCACACTACAAGAAGCACGTGGAGGTGCTGGATCATGTCCAAAGAAGGGCAATGAAGCCTGTGGAGGGTGTGGAGCACAGACCTTATGAGGAGTGTCTGAGGGAGCTGGGGTTATTCAGCCTAGAGAAGAGGAGGTTCAAGGGGGACCTTATCACTCTCTACAATTACCTGAAAGAAGATTGTAGTGAGGTGGAGGTTGATCTCTTCTCCAGAATAACTACTGATAGAACAAAAAGAAATGATCTCATGTTGTGTCAGGGGAGGTTCAGGTTGGACATTAGGAAGAATTTCTGCACAGGAGTAGTGAAGCACTGGAACAGACTGCCCAAGGTGGACAGGGCAGGGTGACAGGTGGAGTCACCATGTCTGGCAATGTTCAAGAAATGTGTAGATGTGGCGCTTAGGGACATGGTTTAGCAGGCATGGTGTTGAAAGGTTTATGGTAGGGCTCAATAATCTTGAATGCCTTTCCTAACTGCAATGATTCTATGATTCTAAATGTCCTATGAGCTGCCTTGATCTTTTCCATTTGAAAAAGTTTAGTTCTTCTCTCAATGAGAATCATTAACTCTTCGTTAATGTTAGCCAAACATGTAAATGACAAATGCTCACACATAAAGGATAACAGTAAATTATTCTGGTTAACTTCAGTTAATACTGAAGTATTACATATAGCCCACATTAACAGCCCTTGTTAATCCAAAAGGCCCTAAATATGCAAGTGAAGGTAAAGGCTGGGTATTTGCAGTAAACAAAGAAGCCCTGGGTTTTATCTCTGTTTAAGTTTTATGATCTGACTAGGTAATACACTGGGCAATACACTCAAAACCCATCACGGGGCCTTCTGCCCCTAAAGTAGAGTAACTAAGACGCAAGAGAAGTGGCAAAAGCAAGTCCCCTCACTCCAGCTCTTTCTCCATTGCCAGGCAGATGGAGTATGAGGAGATGCAGTGCTGTACACTTTAGGCTAAGGAAGTAAGTGTTCGAACCATTAGATGAGTTTGAAAAGAATGGGATGGACTGACTGACTATTTTGAAAGAGAGACAGTCATTTTCTATGGAAATGTATGAAGCTGATGCCTAAAATTGGGAAATGTCTTTGGTCTGAATCCCTGTTTCACATACGCACCTACCACAGAGCTGCCAGTGGGCAAGGTGGGGAGAGATGATGAATAAACAGCTTTTTCCTTTCAGGCATTTTCCATTTGCTAGCTGAGATTACAGCCTCTACACACTCAGTAGGGCGAATCCTATTTTTAGGCACCCAGATCTCCATGTTCTGTCTGTAAGAGACTTAGCTGCTTTATGTAGTATTTTCAACACCACTGGAAAGGAAATTACCCAGGCTTTCAACAGTGCGTTGATGCTTCTCACAACAGCTAAGGCCAAGCCTTGGTTGTTATTTATAGCACATAAATCTACAACTTTTTACCTTTGTAAAAGGTTCTCAAGGTGTTTTACTTAGTCACACTAAAGGCACTTTACTGGTATTCCTTTGTGTCCCTGGTTTTGTCTTTCTGCTGGTCTCCCTTACACTATTGTGTAATGCTTTGTTTGAATCTAGTTGATTTGTGTTTTGCATCTCTGCTCCTGGGAACTAAAATATACTCTTTTGGGTGCACAGAAGCTGGAAATTGTTACTCTGTCATAAGACATCCAAGGACAACAAAAGGGCTTTTAGGAGGAGATATGAGCTATGCTATTCCCTTCACCCAGTGAGGGAGAAGCATTTATATGTTTGTGGAGGGAAGTAAAAGTGTCAAGATGCAGCGCCTCATCATTTTAGCCATTGTGTAGTCAGACCATTGCTTTGCCTGACTGATCCTTGGTGAACATTTTACTACTATGGACTTTTCGACGTTGATATCTTCACCCTTCAAAAATCCCAGAGGCATGAAAAGAGCAAACTGTAAAATGAGGTTCTGCTCCATGTAAGTCCAAAACAAAGTTCTTGTATTTAATTATCAGTAAAATCATATGGCCCTTGCTCAACATTGATTCAGTAAGAAGCTATGCCAAATAAGGACTTTAGAAGTCGTACTTCAAGTGAAGCTATTTGAAGTGGATATAGTCCTAAAAATCTTCTATGTACCTATTACACATTCTATTTATTCTACTGCTTTTACTTTCCTCTGGATACTACAGATTTCTTGTGGAATTTCCCGACTACAAATCAAATCCATCTGTACAAAACAATAAACAATAATTCTATAAAACAGCTTTATTTCATGTTAACTCTGACACCAAATGCCAGAAGCAGCAATTAGCTCAGACAAGGCTGTCTACTCTGTAAGACCTAAAGATCTGAACACAGTCTTTCATCTGTTAGAATTTGGAGGACTGATAAAATTTTACTCTGCTATTAAACAAGCTGTACGTGACTGAAATTTACCTCATCCTGAGCTGTGTTGTAAATAATGTCAGTCTAAAGAGGCTGTGAATTCTTTCACAGCTTTGTTTTGGAGCTATTCATAACCACAGTTATCAATGACTGCACCACAAAATTTCTGTCGGCTTAGAACTACTGTTACAGCCAGGAAGCTTGATGGATGATTGCCCATTCTTGCCTTGCAAAATATAATTATCAAGAAAAAAAATAATTGCAATGTTGGAATGATTAAGCATAATAGTAATTAGTTCTCTGTAACACTTTCCATACACAGATGTGTTTTGCAACAGAGCTTATCATTCCTATTTTATAATTGAAGTAACCTGAGGCAGAGAAGGAACAGAACTGGACCATTTTACACTGGAGGTCAGAAAGCAAATTTTGAAGAGAAAATACATCTTCTGTTTTCCATCCAAAATCTCTCTTGTTCATGTAGTTAGAACAGAGTAATTCAGAGAAAGAGTAGGAAAACACTTCCAGGACAGACTGTCTCTTCTACTGCAATAGCCTCTACTAAAAATGGTAATGTTATTAATATCCTAAACCTTAGGATAGGCTAATTGAACAGTTTATCTAATATGCTTCATGGAAGAGTTTTCTCTGAAAAAAAATAGTCTTCAAAGTTGACATGCTGATGGAATACTTCAGTATAATAATGGGATAGGATTTCTTTTCTTCATTACTTCTTATGGAAGTAGCACCACTATTAAGTGGAATGACTGGTGGTATTCCTATTTTACCATTAACACTGAAATTCTTGTCCGGATGCAAGGTGAAATAAAATGAAAGTATATGCCAAACATGTTTTCATTAATCAGGAATGAAAGTTGGAGGTTCAAAGTCAACACACTACCTGGTGACATTATTTCCATTACACATCAGGCAGCTCAAGGAAATCCAAACCTCTGCATTCTGGTGGGGGTGGTGGGATGATTGCAAGGACTGTATCAGGAGTGGACACGGCTGCCTGATTTAATTTGTATATTGGAAAGCTTGTCTAGCAGGTCATTGACAGGACTGACAGAGGGCAAGATTTTTCTGTATTCTACGGGTGGTAGGGCATGCATATTCTTACCTGAGGGAGCACTTAGTCTGAATAATTATCCTATTGTGCTTCATACCAGAAGATGTGAGTTCTAGCTTCCAAAGCCACTGGACTTGCTTTTTCTGGATTCTCTGAGAAGCTAATGAGAGCCACTGAGTCTATACTGGTGAATGTTCTAGAAATCCAAACCCAATTTCTCTCCTATTAAAGTGCTAATGTGGTTCCCAGCAGGCTTTTGACACAGGTCAGAGAATACTCTTACAAATAACTCTTGGGCATACTTCAGGAGGCAGCATAGGCAATATACCTTTCCCAGTAAAGGTTCTGGAGATGGAGGCTAGGACAGGTTTACATGGACTCAAGATAGAAGTTCTGCTAATAGTTAAATCATAAGCTTTTGGTCTAAGCTGGCTATTACGACTTCATTTTCAGTCACTAGTGGCCTCATAAATTCTGTGCTGAGAGCTCTCAAATGTTGCTTTCCAGAATTTACATTTCCCCAGTTTGACAACATTTTTTATAACCTAGGTTTATCCCAACTTTTTTTTTTATATATATATATTTATTTTGGGAAGGAGGGTAGGGAGAGGTAACATACATGATGAAAGTTATCCTACTAAAAATTTTTCCATTCCTTGCCATAACATACAAATATTGCCTGGTCCTACTACCAAGCTGTATCATGCTGTGTTATCCTTCTGCACATTCAAATAATGAACTGAGGCATTTCTAGTGCATTGCTCTATCATGGTGCTATCATTCTAAGAAGAAAAGGAAGTTGTGAAATGTTCTCCCACATACAGCAGACAGATAGTATAAACAAATATCTATCATTGTGAAAGGACAGATAACCTACTAATCTTTTTCTGTTCCCTGACTCATGAATTCAAATTTCCTTCATGTGAAGTAGGACTCAGTGAAAAAGTCTTAAAATGTTTTAAGACTACATTATTATTACTATTATTATTATTATTAACATATCGATGAAAATTGCTTTGACAAGAGGAAATCTTTTTAAAAACTTTAGAGTCTCCTGCCAGCACAGAATGTGGTAGAGTGTTTTATTTATCACCTATTGTGCCCTGAGCTATAGTTCTTTCATGTTTCAAGTGAAAAGTGAGAGGCATCCTAGAGAGCTGAAGGAGCTGGCGGGGGTTATTGCTCAATAGCCATCGATCCATCATCTTCAAGGGGTCATGGAGAGTGGGTGAGGTGCCAGAGGAAAGGAAGAGAGCCAACATCACTGCAGTCTTCAAAAAGGGAAAGAGAGAAGAGCCAGGAAACTACAGGCCAATCAGCCTCACCTCCATCCCTGGAAAGATGATGGAGCAGCTCATCCTAGAGAGCATCTCTAAGTATGTCAAAAAAAAGAAGGCGATCAAGAGTAGTCAGCATAGATTCACCAAGAGGAAGTCATGTTTGACAAACCTGATAGCCTTCTATGATGGAATGACTCTCTGGATGGATAACGGGAAAGTCACAGATTTGTCTACCTTGACTTCAGTAAGGCTTTCGACATCAACTCCCATAATATCCTTATGGGGAAGTTTTGGAAGTGTAGATTAGATGAGTGGACAGTGAAGTGGACCGAGAAGTGGCAGAGTTCAGAGAGTGGTGATAAATGGGGCCAAGCCTAGATGGAGGCCTGTGGCCAGTGATCTTCCCCAGGAGTCAGTGCTGGGCCCCATGCTGTTCAACTTGTTCGCCAATGACTTGGATGAGGACACCCTGAGCAAGTTTGCAGATGATTGATACCCAGCTGGATGGAGTAGCCGACACCCCAAAGGGCTGTGCTGCCATTCAGAGGGACCTAAACAAGTTAACCATGAGGCAGCAGTGTGTCCTCGTGGTCAAGAATGATCTAGAGAGCATGCTCAGTGAGGAGTGGTCATTACTTGGAAGCGGGTAACTTCTAGGATGTGGTTGTGTACTGGTATTACGATGAGATTAGAATGAGGAGAAGTTTGACAAAGGTCCATCAGAAGGAATTGATCTGCCACCATTGTTGGCTCAACACAAGACATATTATCATACCGTGTGGCTGATCAGCTGCATGGTATGACCAGGTTGTGCCCTCTGCAGAGAGAACAACAGAGTTTGGCGGCGATGTCTTCACTCTGCTCCACCCTCCATTCACTCATCACCTGCAGGCACCATCAGGTTACCACCTTCTCAGGGATGCCAATGGAATTTGGCCATAGTGTTTCTATTCTACTCCACTCTTCATTTACTCTCATTAGAATGTGCTATGAGGGCAAATTGTGTTGCCAAGGGAATCGTGGAGAAGTAGATTCTGTACATACCAATCATCCTGGAAGTGATAACTGTTTCTCACCTCAAGCAAGCCTCTGTAACGACATAACTTCTGTTAGGCCCTGGTTTTTCACTAATTTCCCCCTTCACAAGCAATTCTCTCATAGGCACTTCTGGACATACCTTGTGCTGTTTAACTGCAATAGTATCTGTGCTGACTCATCAGTAGTGATGGTAACTAAGCACGCTTCACAGGAAGAAATTAACTAGGTATCGTGGCTGGCTTGATCCTTGATCTCCTCTGCTATGTGTGTTGGTGACATGTTCATTGCGAACCCACTTGATCTACCAGGAACAAGATAAGAACAAATGCCTCCCTCCATATAGACGATTGAAAACCTTCCCCTTCAAATTTTCAAGCTATAATTTTGATTTCACTTGATGTAAATATTTGCCATAATTACTGTTATTTTTTGCTGTATTTGGGAACTAATAATTAGACCTATGGGATCTATAACCCTATTTACAATTCTGGGCTGATTAAATCATCAGTAAGAGTGATGTCAAAATCAGGAAAGTAAAGGCAAAACTCTTTACTCTTGCAAATCAGCACACCAGCAACTTCCGTGGAGAAGTTTCTACAACTTCAGAGGGAGCATGTAATATTGGAACAAAAAAAGAAAAGAAAAATCCCTGGATATACACAAATAAAAGACATGATTTTATTTCTCTTTCTTTCATACCTGATTCAGGTAGGAGAGCTTGACTCCTATGACTTCAACTGAGAAACCTTCCAGTGTATGGAATGCTAAATAGGGCCTTTATTTAAAGTGAAAGAAAAGCAGAAATCATACGTGAGATATGAGCACAATGTTGCTAAATGAAAATATTTCAGTGTTGCCTATGAGAACTACACAGAGCAATACAACTCTGGGATATACTTGTTCTTTCTTGTTTCAGTGAAAGCTACACTTGTATGTGTCTATGGAAAACGTGGTGTGACTGCAATGAATATGCATTTTATATATATATATATATATATATATGAATAACTATAGTGCATAGAAAAACATATTCTCCAGAATCATTTCTGTGTCAGTAAGAGTTGAATGTCATTATAAATCATGGGGACCAGCAGATACATATAAAATAACACAGATTTAGACATCAATTTAAATACTACAAATACAAAGAACCATTCAAATTACGCTGGTTATTTAAACAATTATCTGACCAAGAAATTACTTTTCTCTCCTCACTTGCCTCTCCAGTTCTTTGTAGTTACATTCTGATGGATATCTTGTTACCACATATCTGTGTGAGAGGATGAATGAGATAAAACATAATGCTTCAGCCCAGAAAAGAAAAAAAAAATTGTGTAGAGCCGAGAATGTTATCATCAAAGTTGCGTATGGAAATGTAGATCTCAGTGACAGGCTGAGAAAAACCTAGGCACAATACACATTCACCCAGGGCAGCAAATTTTTGGAAGCAGAAAAGTGGTAGACCTGATGACTGACCAGTTCTCCATACTCTCTTCCCTTTTTTCTCCAACCCAGAATTGTCTCTTCTCCTTCTCCATGCAATGAGGACTTGACATTTGGTTTGATCTGTGTGGAGAGAGCAATATTCAATTTCACCTTTACTGCTCAGAACTCTTTCTGGGAAGACTGAATTCCACTATTTGAGGCAACTTAATAAGAAAAATAACTTTTTCTTGTGGCTTTTCTTTCAGATGTAGCAGCTAGATCAAGTTTTTGAAGAAGAGTCCTTCAAGGAGGTAAATCCATAGTGGCAGAACAGGGACACAACTGCTTGCACACAACTGTTTGTGTGCTTCCTGCTTGAATTGTGGATACCTCAGACAAACAGCGTGTCTCTGGAGTACTCCACTTCCTAGTCCAGACTGTCTTGGCTTTGTTCTAAGCTAGCTAAGAAAAGAATGATGTCCAGGGTCCTTCCTTCCTCTCTAGCTTTCTCAGTGTGCTGAGAACCTCTGCTGTTTCAAAGCAAAGTTTGCAGCTGCAGCAGACCTTTGGGAAGGCAACCTAAAGGCTGGAGAGTCTACATCCAAACTTTCCTTCATACCCCCATAAAGGCTGATTACCTTATGACCCAAACAAGTGTCCAAACATTCACACATCGTCAAGTAAAACAACATGTTTTGTATGCCCAAATGTCTCTCCACTCCATTCTCATGTGAAGATACAGAGAAGGACTCTTTAAAAATATTATCCTATTAACTTCAATTAACCTTTGGAACCTGAGGATCCAAATCAAACACAATACCATTTGGCCACACAAGGGGCACCTACAGAGAGGTGACAAATACTAAAAAGAAGATAAAAGATAATTTAACAAGAAGCAAGTTGTAAAGGGTGACAAAGTGTTATTTCCATAATAAGCTTATCTGAGCCTGGGTAAGTTCCTGAACAGGGTGTGGATTTGGCAGTAGTAAAGAAACAGGCCACACAAAGAATGTCTGTTGAGCTAATGAATGCCACTGAAGTGGTTGACTTTCATTTCTCTGGTTTGGATCCTTGCCACCTTTACTCTAATGTCAGGCTTTGTTTAATTGGCAAATATGCCTTCAAAGGATTGCAGAGCTCTCCATGCTGCTCCATGGGCTGTTAATATTTAATTGTGATTTGTTAAAGGCATACTAGCAGTTGATAAAACTATGTGCCTGGGTGCTTTATTGCAGTGAAAACCAGCAGCAGGACTTTATATGTTCCTCTTTTGGAAGGAAGGATATTTTTTTAGAGAGAGAGAAAGAAAAGCATGAATTTCTTACAGTGATTCACCATAAGGTTTCAGGCAAAGAAGTGCAGGGATTGTTTAAAGAATATTTTGGAGGTATGAAATTCATGAAGTCATTTTCTTATCTGTACTTATTTAATTGCAAGGGAAAATGATTAAGTTAATGGAAAATAAATGATACTTAAAAATAACAGAATTTACTTTTGCATTTTGTTTTTTTTTTTTTGAATTTCTTAATATATTTTGGACTTTGAGGGAAAAGAAGTTATTTAAATTGGAGCACTTCTGATGATTACTTTTAGAATAGCAGGAATTTTCATGGAAGTTTGTCCACATGTATTTCACGTGACTGAAAGACTTTGTTTCCATTGAACCTGTAGAAAGCAAAATATCAAGGATATTATTCAAACCAGGAATTCTGAAGGACTTTTCTAGATGAAGGACTTCAGGTCATACAAAAATATCTACAGCATCCTAAATATCACTATTTGGGTTAATAAATGACAGATGCAGTTAGTGTAATAGTTAGTCCTTATTCAAACAAAATGAACATTCAAGTACATGATGAAAATGCCTATGGTAAAATGAAAGGTAAAGAAAGAATACCTAGTACAATTTTTTCAGTTTCAGACCAAGTGAATTTAACAAAACCCAGCACCTCTGCCCATTTCTATTCTGTGAAAATCCTTAGTTATTTCTAATTAAATAACTGCTCCATTACAGTAGCTTTTTATCTTCCTAAGAAATGTAAGTCAGACAATAAAAAAAAAACATCAAAGAGGTTACTTAACACCTGTAAGCAATAATTTACATTGATGCCAATCCTTTGAAAATAAAAGGGCATATTACCTTCTTGACACATGTGAGTAATTTCTCTTAAATTAATGACTGTTATTCCATAGTAAAAATAGTTTTTACTCATAGACAGTAAATATGGAAAGGTATTTTTTAGAAGTTATTTTAAGATGTGTTCAGTCAATAAGTGGGACAAAATTTTTGCAACTATTATTTTCATCTGTTCTTATCCATAACATTGAAGTGTAGTAATATTGGAAAATTTTAAAAATAAAAAAGTGCTTTCTCAATAAACACAAGGCCAAAATTTGATATTAGTCACATCAACACAACCTCAGAGACATCACTTGCCTTATTTATTGAAGTGTTTTCTTTTTCTTTTTAACCTTGAAAATTTCCATAGCTAAGAAAGCTAATCGTTTCATACCACCTTTGGTTTAGCTGGTCAGTTTTCAATTGTTTGGTATTTTCTCACCAAGAGAGCAGCTATACAGGTGGCTGTTCTAGACCTTCATGTGCTGCTCTCTTAGCCCATGCAGCTGGGAAGAGGTACTATGGCTGCAACTTCAGACACAGTCAGTACAGGAGCTGCCATTGCTTTTTGCAAGAAAATAACAGAGCTGAGATCCAGACCCTGAGGCTCTGGTGACTTATCCTAAGCCATGGAAACCAGTTTGATTCTATACTATTATTTTTATACATTGGAGGGAAAATGAGGTGTTTATGGTTTTGTTAATGATTTTCTTCATAATGCTTAATGTACACACTTTGAAGCCCAAAAAGCTGCCAAACTAGCTCAGATCCAAAGTCTGTCCAAACCAAAGCTACATGGACAGTTAATTTTAATTAATTCTCGACCTACTCCTTCTTCCAAATTTTGAAACATTACACTAAATAGTTCTTTTAAAACTGTAATCATCATTCATTATAACTCTCCTTTTCATTCATCTGTTTGTCAGATCACTCACAAAACCCTTCGGCACTATGATCTGTGGCAACGAGTTCCACAGAATCATTTCTCATCCTGTGGAAAGCATTTATCTGATGGACATTTGACACTTCCTTCATTTCTATCCCACCTGAACATCCCCTTGCTTTTTGAGGGAAAATACATCCTTTATGAGATGGATAAAGCAGTACTGATCATTCCAGCATGCCAAATGGAACACAAACATGCATTTCAATTAAAAAAAAAAAAAAAAAAAGGCAAAACAAGCAAAACAAAATATTCCAAATAGCACAAAAAATTAAATTTTACATAAGGTGTCTTTTTTTCCTAGTCTGTTTTGTTATTAAACACACACAAAGCCACGCTTCTCTGAGCAAGCATAGTTTTTTACTCAGGATTCTTTGCATTGTGCTTTGCTCAAGGCTGTTGCAAAACATGTCAAAACACCCATCTTCCTGAAGTCAATAGGACTACTTTGGGTGTAGAACACCATTATTAAAGGTGATACAGTTTGCCTCTGAATTCAATGTTAGTTTTGAACAAATCAGCTGAATTCAACTCCTGTACTTTACAGAGGATTTGCATTGTCCATACACTGAAACATTTTCTCCTTCACTGTGTATGATATAATTTCTGTTTAAGCCAATTCAACAAAACCAATAGGTTATGAGGTTGGAGAGAGAGAGAGAGAGATGGGAGAAAGAGAGAAGTGATGGAAAACAAATGGGAAAAAAAAGAGATACAGCTATATATATAAGATATATATCTTGCCTTCTTTTCTTCTGAAAATGTTTTCTAGATAAACGTATCTCCTTTGCTTGTAGTAAGGTTTTTAACATTGGATTCTTTAACATTCTTATAAGCTAAAGATACAAATATTACCTTGATCAAATAATTCTCTGATAAATGCACAGCTAGTGGGGAAAAAAAAACATGCAGAAAGAAAAGTCAATATTTCTCTCAAAAACTGGCAGGATATTTTCATGGAAGCCTCTTCAGTTGGATATTTTTGATAAAGACATACAGCAGCATGCTAGCCAAGAAAAAAAAAACACAACAACAAAACAGAGATCAGTGAGAGAAATTAGAGTGGATCACAAACTAAATCTTAGTGAAAAAAAAAATGAGATGTAACTAACAAGCAACAGGTTGTGGTGAGTAACACAGAGGAGGTAATTATAATCCTCCACACATGAAACCTCAGTTGGAGTCCAGTTTTTACTACCCTGCTATAAAAACAAAGCAGACCATTTGGATAGAGGGGAAAAAAAAAAAAACAGAAAAAAAAAAGATAAAAAGGAATAAAAGGATATTTAGAAAGAAACAATATCAGAAGAAAATGAAGCAAATGTCTTTACTTTGTCTGGAAAGAAGATTGAAGAAAAAGAATCTCAATTTTCTGCATATTCCCTTCATCCCAAATCCATGAGAACCTGCTATCAAATGGTGTGCAACCTATAGTAATGTCAAAGTATATGATCAAAAATGTTTCAGGTACGTCTGCACTTCATGTGTGTTGAAATTTGAGGAACATGTGTAAATAACTGTCAGGGAAAGCATCAGTCCAAAGGTGTGTCACTTTCTACTTCGTTTAAAGCTCACTAGCGAAAATAGACATGGCTTCGTACTGTCTTCAAGCTCAGTTCCAAATCAAAAAATTCATTTGTATCCTACAGATCCCTTCCAACCTTAAGGATTCTATGTTTCTATGAAAAAAAAACGTGCTGCATATCTCATTTTGAAGTGATTACCACCAAGTACAGGGACACAATGTGTAACTAAAAATATCCTGAAAAGAGGGAGTGAAAGTTTTACTGATTTTTTTTTTTAATATATATTAAAAAAAAAAAGAGTTTTAATTGGTGTGCCACACTGGGAGCATTTTACACTATTGTTTTTCATTTTTTTGAGTTCACTAACTGTTTAAGTGTTACATAATGCTGTGTTTAAAACAGGCCTGCATTAACCAAATAGAACTGAGTCTTAATATGCATCCCAGCCCCCTCAAAGAAGCTAAACTATCTTCATCTCTTGGGTCACAGCTTTTATTCTACTGGTATATTTTTGTTTTTCCATAATGAAATCCTAGCTTCATTCTTTTCTCCTTAGTTAGTGGGGCAACTAAGATAAAATAGTAAAATCCTTCTCAATCCATAGTGTCAACTGCAAAAGTCCAGTGAACTCCAGAAAAGTCACTGGAGGAATATTAGTGATGTTGCATTCTCATTGCTAAGTGGAGAGATGTACGTGGATACACCGAAGTGCAGTTTGACTTTTACACATGCCCATTAACTATGGAAACAAATACAAATTTCAAAGTGAAGGAAGACTCTGTGGGGAGATCCAAGGAGCTGGCAGTTAAAGCAGGCATAGGAACAAGATACTAGCATGGCTTAAAATCATGCAGTTGCTCTCCTTCAGGCTGCTGGCATCTTTGAATTGCTTTTGGGGCATACCCAGGTTAAGATTATATTTTTCTCATATTTTGTCTTCTATTTTACTGCAAATAAGAAGCCTGCCTTCCATTCTTCCCCTCATGAGAATATGTACCCCACAGTTATTCATGTTTCCACATGAGACTGGTATTTCTGGCAAACTCTTAATAATTCCTATATGTTGCTGTAATTGTCTGCTCTGTAGTTTACACTTCTTCTCTCAGATTTAATTTATAAAAGCAGTGACCTGAGTTACCCCAGTAAGTTCTCTGGCATTTGGAGTGCAGAACAGATTATGGTAAATGTAAGTTTAAAAAATGATAATAATATTTTAAGCAGCAAAAAAAAAAATGAATTTGAGGAAAAATGATATAATATGAATTTTTCTGAGATTGAATGACATAAAGAGACACTAGATTCAGACAAATAGCAGCAAACTAATCTAGAAAAGTTAGGAAAACAGCACAAATAAAGATGGTGCAAACGTGTTTCAATCTTGGTCTGAAATAATAGTCTATTCACAGCCCTACAGAATCATATAACTTTCTAATAACAAGAATGAAGACAGAGCCAAGAAAATCTCCCATAAGACCATAGCACATTTAAAAGACTGGACCATGGTGTATCGTTCTTGAAACTGGAGAATTAATTCAAAATTGAAAAAGAAATCTATACTTTTTGAATATTCGTTGAACTTACAGTGACGTTTTGCTATATAAAAGTTTTCTTAAGTCATTCAAGTATTCATATCTAACACAGTAAATAGGAAAAGCATAATCAAACTCACACTTTATAATAGACATATAATAGTTTGACAATACCTTTATCATTTTAAGATTTTGTTTTTCTTTTTATCACTAAGAAGACTGCCTCTTAACTTGACTTATTCATTCAAGAACATGTTAAAGACGGAGTTTTTCAGACTACGTAGGAAGTGTAAGAAGGCTGGTTTGTGTAATAGGGCTATTGCAGACTTCTGTAACATGAAACTCTCAAGTTTGTTGTTTCAGTGTCTCTGGTAGAAGTTCATCCACAGAATAAAATCTGCTAGAATAATTCTGTCACTATAAAATACTAGACAGTGAAAAATGACGTAACTATTTTAGTACAGGAGATTTATTCTGTTTAATACTTTGTCAGAAACACTCCTGCCAAAATCTGGGGATGATTTGACTAAGATATATAAATGTTAAGACGTTTAGAACAATCCCAAAATAATTTAAAATATAACCTAAATGTATCAAAGCCATTTGCACTATGAGATTATAGGTAGAAATCTCTTGTTATATCAAGCAACAACTCTTGGAGGAAAGGAAATGTGAATTCTTACTCCTTCTGAACTCTTCCACTGCCTTGGAAGATGGAGGAAAGGGAAAGGATAAAAGCAGCAGGGTAAGGGTAGAAGGCTCTGCAGCTGAGAAATGTAGATCCATGCAAAATGGCAAATACTTTTATTCTTGAATGCTTTTACATATAGAACAGAGAAAGTTAGCTGTTAAGAACTGGCACAGCCAACTGTTTCTATCTGCTGGAGAGAAGGCATGGACCATAATTGCATCAAGAGCGCTCATGCCCACTAGCCTGGCCTCATAGGAAGAGCAAGTGGTTCTTCTTACTCCCAGATCATACAAGGTCAGATACTAGTCTGACCTGGGTCAGTCATTAAGACCAGTCTTGGCAGCTGGTGAGAGTAGGAGCTCCAGGTACTTCTGCATGCTGTTTAGGAAAGCCAATAATCCTCAGAAATTTGGTGGGAATAGTGTACCTGTGTAACTTTCCACTCATTTTCACAGAGGAAATAGTGGTCTGAAATGTGGCTGTCCCTTAAGAGATCCTCAAGCATGTCCTCCCTCCTGATAGATATCATGTTTTTGGTGTGGGTAGCATGATTGACAGTGATGACCTGGTACCCCATGTGCTCTTCGGGGATTTGAAGCAGCACATAGTGTATTAAGGCACAGGAGCAGGTTGGCTTATCTGAGAAAACTGCTGTTCTACCTAGTGGGAAATGTGGTGGTAGACCTGGGCACCAGAAGCCTCTGGTAGGTAGGGACATGCCCAAAGTGTGGAATAGCTGATCTTTTTGGAGTCATGCACTGAAGGGCTGAATGAAAGTCTTGAGGTTTCCCGGTTGAGTCTTAAAAAGGTAATGCTGTGGCAGTGCTCAAGACAGTGCAGGAGCTGAGCAGTGTGGGCAACTGGGAAACTGACCCCCATGGCCATCACTGCAGACTCCATAATAGAGTAGATCCAAAGCTTAGCCTCTGACTTCCACTTTCTTAGAACCAGAGATCATTCAAGTGACTAATGCATGTGGAAGAGGGCAATCCTCCTATTTACTTCCACTGAAGTAAATAAAAAGCAAATCTGTTGAAATAAGTGAAGTAACACCATTGTAAAAATCCATATGAGAGGAAAAGGATTTTGTCAGTTTCTTATATAGCCCCAGTGTAATCCATTAAGTTTGTGTTTCAATGTAGTATTTGTTTGACTATAATGTTTTTCAGATGCAAAGTTTCTTATATTTAAACTGTAAGAGCTAAGAGCACAGGCATTTACTATTTGGGAGGTAACTGAACTAATTCTCCAACAGTCAAAACAAGGAACAACTATGACTTGGAGTTAAGGGACTAAAAAGCTCTTCTTTCTGCAAAATCAGCAGCCTGTCAGCTGCAAAGAATTACAAGCATTTTCAAGGATTTCTTCAGAAAAGAAAACATTAATAAAATGATTAACAGATTTTTCCCCCTCTTAATATGTTTAACACTCAGCACCTTTGCTTACCTTTCAGCTTAATGTCGCGAGTTCATTTATTTTTATAAAGACTATTATAAAATAGTGTGGTGTAAAACAGTTTACTGTGAGGCCTGTTTGGGAGGATCTCAATAAACTGAGTAGTTGACTGATACAGAAGTTGACTACCACCAAAGGAGTGTCTCTTACCTATTAGGAGAGCTTCTGGCTTTAACCTACCACAGACTGTATTGAGAAGATGACAGAAGTCTAAGGTCTGCATTTAATTAGAGGTCAGCTGAATAGCTTGCAGATTCTTCATAGCTGATGGAGAAGTGGAGTCTGGCTGAGATGTTGTGTGCCAGGTAATAATATTCCTTCCTGATCCAGGCAGCCAAATATGCTGCCCAGTTCAGAATACCCTGTCCTGTTCAGGTGCGAATCAAGATCAGAACATTGAATATCTCTAGTTTAGCATATATATTTTCAGGCATTTCATTAGTGAGGTCATAAATGTTATATTCTTAGATATTAACATCAAAATATTTTTGGTTGCAAAACCACTTCAGAATTCATATATACTCTCAACTTGTTAGGGTTATTTTTTTCTTTCTATGTGGTTTCTTTTTTTTCTTTTTTGGGGGGAAGGGTTGAGGGGAGAAGGGTTAGAAATTAAGCAGTGCTGAAAATATAGGACTGTCTAGCTGTTAAACAGTTAAGAAAGTGAATGAGTCTCAAGGGGTTCAGTTCCCCAGTGAAAATGACCTTTACTACTTCAGTACTTAATATTACTACCTCAGTCTCATCTTTTTTTTCCATCAAAGTGTAAAAAAAAAATTAACTCACCTCTGATTGGGTTTTCAATCCTTACTAAGAGATGGAAACAGCTGTACTGTTCAATTAGTGCAGTAGCCAAAACATCAAATTATATTTTATTAGATTTTATTGCTATTATGAAGCCTGGAAAAGAATAAAAGGGTAACTAATTTATTAGCATCTGCTCTAAAAATGCCAAAATCTTAAAAATTTAAGAGACATTTCGGAAAACATTAATTCCACTGTACAGTGAAATTACTGCCTAAAGGTAAAGTGATGTCACAGAGTTATTGCAAGAGAAAACACATGTGGCACATTACTCACATCGGCCTTGATTCAACAAAGCACTGAAGTGTATCTTTAATATATGAGTATCCCACTGACTTCAATAGGACTGTTCATATGCTTAAAATTAGGATATTGCTTAAGTATGTTGATGATTTGAAGCCACAGAAATCAACTCAGACTTAAGAGCATGATATCATAACTCAGAGGTTACATATTATTGTAATTCAAAGTAGGATAAATACAAATATTTATACTGTAAAAATTAACATCCAAGCTAATTGTTTAGGGTTCCTAAAGTACCTATTTCCTCACCATTTGTGATATAAGGAACTTGGAGGGATACAAGTTTAGATAGATAGATATCTGCCACTTTGGATATTGAGACATAAGTGAGATTAATTTTATCCTTTTTTTTTTT
>VZSG01000879.1:0-67770 GCA_013398315.1 Nothoprocta pentlandii
CACCTTGGGAGCAAGGCCTAGGCTTTATTCTGCACAGGCGTGTTGGGTATTGAGCAAGTGTGCAATGTGTGCCCATCCTTCCTATTCTAGCCAGCAGGATGGGCTATTTTGGTGTGACTCGGAAATATATGTGTTAAATCCGGACAGAGGTACAGGGTGAATGGAAGAAAGGCCCTGTTCTGATTCAAGGTTAGCTACGTGCCTGCAATCCAGAATTTGTTGACTCCTCATTTGAATACGCTCAACCTGCAAGAACAATTCGGTTGTTAATATGATAAGAGCAGAGCTCTTTAAAGCGTTTTCTTTCCTGTTCCTGATGGAAAGGGAGGGTAGGTCGTCATGTGGATCGCCTGATAGGCGCTGCCATTGAATGGGAATGGATCCCTGCTCCTGCCTGCCCTATAGCCACACCTGGCAGTGCCCTGCGCCTGTGTGTGCAAGTGCAGCCCATTGCCCAGAGCTCTGGGAGCCACCGGCCGCGTCGGGGCTACTGGTGCTGCCCTGGCTTCCACCCGTGAAGCCCAGGAGAGAGCCCGGGGCTCGGGGGCTCGTGCTCCGCCGCACACCCGCGTGATGGGGCGCGCCTGCGGCACTTGGGGGGACGTGGAGGGCGCCTGAGCCCTGCTAGCAGCGTGAGGGGGTGTGTTTGATCGGAGCCAGCACTAGCGTGTACTGAGGCTCTTGGTTTATATGGGGGAAAAACTGAATTTGACTCCATTTTAATTTGTGGATGCGCTTTATGAGTGTGTGGAATAGGAAGCGGGTCTTGGTGGATCAGTATTTCTGCAGGTGGCTCTGCCTAAATCAAGGCAAACCTAGAGCTGTCATGCTCAGAAACTGTACTTGTCTTATTCGAGCTTTAAAGCTTGTATCTTGAAAGGTCAGCGATGCTCTTCTCCGTGTATTTGAGGTCAGAGCCGAGGCAGATGCTCGCCTATGGAGAGGGCGCTAACCGATGCAGACTAACAAGTTTGCAAATCCGGGTCGATGCCGAGTGTCTAACACGGAGGCAGAAACAAAGGCTGTAGCATAAAGCGCACGCACTGGTGATAACCCCCACAACCGCTCCAGTCATGTGCCCCGCTCCTTCTGCTGCCTGGAAAAAAATGCCAGAACAAAGCGAGGCAACCGCAGGCAAGGGCTGTGCGGGAAACACGGGTCGCGTTTTCAGTTCGTCTGCCCAAGGAAGGGTCTCCAGAAAGTTGTTGCTGTTTTTTTAATAATGCTTTGTAAGAGCGACCGTGCTGCTAGGTGCCGAGAAGGGTGGTGATATTCCAGCTCTCATGAGTTCTGGTAGCATCTTGGGATATGATGTAGCGAGCTGTCTATTAGTGATCTGAGTGCTTGGAAAAAAAAAAATCATGTATGGTCAACAGGGAGTTTCTTGGCTTTTACCTTTTGGTATTTGCTTGTGGATAGATACCTTAATGACATTTTGAGCCCTTTCGGGTGAAAGCTGTGGCTAAAGAATATTGCGAAGCAGGTGAAAATCGATGGCTCGGTGTTTTCCAAGTCCTGCAGGCAGCTTTAGGGCCTGTGTCGTAGTGCATGTGGGTCTTATCCAAGATGCCAAGGAGTGGCCAGCCGACTTGCTCCATTGCTTATACTTGTGGGCATGCAGAAGCTGTGCAATTAAATGGCCAGGTCTGTCACGCTGTGGTATTTGCACAGCTATTGCTGCTCCTAACTGAGGAAGGGCTCAAAGGGTTGTGAGGAGGAGCTGGTGAAGGAGTGGGAGGGCTCTTGCCCACTCCTGTCATCTGGGAGAGGCTTTGGAGAAGAGCAGTGCTAGCTTCTATGGTCCATGGCACATGTGAGAGAAAGGGCAAGCAGGGTTTTTATCATTTCCTTGAGTCATTGATTAGACTTTGTTCTCCAAGACTGTGAGAAACCTTGAACCTTGAAGAGAAAGGACAGGAGGTTTCAGCAGCATCACCTTTTCTGGCCCTTGGGAAAGATGACTTCTTGGACATGCTGCTCTTATCGCTCTATCATAGGATTTGCAAGGATTTGTAATATCTTTATGAGAGTGTGATGTAGTCTTTTCACATATTTCAAGCCATGCCTGCATCAGGAACGTCTTCTGAGCTCTAATTTCTGTGTATTTTGTTTTCTCCCTTTCATATATGCGTTTTTGAAATTATTGCATCATTTTTGTTGCATTTGCATATGGATTTCGCTATTGGAAGTCATTCTCAAGTGGCTTGCTCTGGGTGCAGGCCTGTTACTGGGTTTATTGCCTTCCCTGCACCAGCGACGTGCAGTTATGGTGAGCCTGTCCCTAAGCTGCTGGGAAATGCCTCGTGTAACAAAGGTCTCAGTTGCGGGAGTTCAGCTGTAACCTTAATGTGGAATAGTTCAAGGAATCAGCTGGAATTGTAACTTTCCAAGGAGGTATTGAATATCTAAATCAAGATCTTCCAGTTTTCTGCTTGCTGCCGTGATCTGTATGAGCTTAAAGCAGCCTTTTGTTCTTCACCTGGTTGTGCTTTCTTTGCCTCCAGATGTGCATTGTTTCCCGAATGGGATGAAATAAAGAGTAGTCATGCAACGAATGACCAAAAATATCTCTATAAAAATAGAAGTCTTCAAGTTTGCAATTTAGGAATTCTAATGACTGTAGACCTTTCTTATTTATTTTAATTCTTTTTTTTTCTCTATGAACTGTTGGAAAAATGTTTAAGGTAGCACCAGTTCCTTGCAGGCAGCAGTGCTTATTGTAACTATAAGCAAATTTTTCTTTTTCTTCTTTTGGTGGTCTGCAGTAAATAATATCAGGACTAGTACTTGGCATGAAAAGCATTTTGGTGCATGTATGAGCGTCCTGGATTTGTAATAAATACAAAGAATTTGCTAACTTTGAGGTCAAGGAAGGCAATTTTATTTGCTTGTAAGTGCTCTGCGCACAGTCTGGACTGCAAAATCTAAAGGACAATCTTGTGATAATTCATTCTTGGCGCTCTGGGAGGATGTTATGCTGGTGCCAAACTTGCTTTTGCTGAAGCCTTCCCACCCTCTCCCCCCATCCCTTTCACTTTGGTGGGTTTTCACACAGCATAATAGGCTGGTATCTCTGCCTTGCTGTCTGCTTTCTGTACGTGGTGCTCCTGCTGGCACGTGAATTTGATGCATCTGCAGTTAATGGCTCTTCAGAAAGCGGCCCATGGAGCAGTCGGGTCTGGGAGGTGTCTCTCTGTTACGTACTCGCGCGGTAGGACAGCAAACTAAATGCAGCTGCTTTCCAGGTAGGACACAGTCTCCAGGCTTAACTCAGCTCAACGTGGCACCCAGGTGGGTGTGAAGGAGGAGCTCGGGGTGGGTCAGGAGAGGCCACGGGCGCTTTCAGCAAGCGGGACTGAAACCAGCAAAGGCACCGAGATAACGCGGCCTTCTGTTTCCCAACTCGCCTAGGGAAGGGCCCTCTATTGCTTTGATAGCAGTTTCTGCCTAATTGGTTTCCGAAACTGGAAGTTGCCCATCCTGCTCTCCTTGCTGCGGAAAGGAAGCTCCCAGCCTCCCTGAAGCCTCCTGAGGGTTGTGCCTGGCCTGGGCCCATCCTGGTCCTGTGCAGCTTTCTGACCACGGCTCAGCGAGCGGTTTTGTACAAGCTGCGACTTGGAAATATGTGGCCTAACAGGGGTCAGTCAGCTAATGACAGTGTGCACTATGGCGAGAAATGGCTCGTATTTCAGTGCCCCAAAGTCATGCCTTGCTGTCCAAAAAGGAATGAAAAGCTGTGTGTGGTGCTTCCTTCTAACACTGCTGCTCTCTTCTCTTTGCTTGTGTCAGTAGAGTTAGTAAAGCAGAAAAAACAAGGACTGAAAGAGGTGAGGCCTGTCAGTGTTCCCTGTCAATGATAACTTGGTTAACTCTTCCTGCTCTGTCCCCAGTGTTTTATGTTCCTTAAAAAAAAAACAAATATTCAACAAATATTCTTTTTTTTTTTTTTTTTTCCTCCTCTCTCCTGGAAGATACCCTGGTCTTGATTCCTTCCCAGACGTTTCCTTTTTGGTCTCTCCCTGTTTTGCAGGTTGTCTCTTCTTCCCTCCAGTGCTTCCTGGTGGCAGTTCCCTTTCCTATCATCACTTCTTAACTTTTCCTGTTTCTTAGTAATATTTAAAACCCTTTGGCCTCTTCCTGACACAAGTGCCAAAACCCCTGACGTTTATGAACTGTGTTCCTTGCCTGTATGCATCCTGCTTCCAGAAGCCAGGCTCTTGCTTCTCTCTGACCTTGATAAGGACTCGGATGGCCTACAAGATTCCTGCCTTCCAGGTGCCACACTGCAGTGGCTTCTGTGTAGTCACCTTTTTCTTGGGAAGAGGGGTGGATTAAAAGTAGCTTTTTGGCACGTATTGTAAAGACTTCCATCTACTGCCCCAAGAGTTTTGTGCTTCTAGTTTTGATGTACCATGTTGGTAAGTGCTGTCTTAAACTGAGCCTAAAGGCTCTTCCAGTTTTTCCAGTCTGATTTACCCAGATTAGGGCTTCACAGTAACACAAAATTATGAGTTATTGGCTGTTGCTCTTCCTTGTCCCCTTGTTATTTCTGAATTGAATGGATCAATTATATAAGGACCCTACAAGCATACAAGGTATGTGGCTCTGCAAAAAGTCTGCAGTCAGAGCTTTGTGCTGAGAACTGCTCGAGCACTTCCAGCAATGAATTAACTGTTAAACCGCTCAGTTACTTGGACACCTCAGCTAATTCGGGGTGTTGGAGAACACTTGTGGTCTCTTTGTTCAAGCTCTGGGAGCTTTCTCTTTCAAATGATTTTCTTGGGTCCCACCTTCAAATGGAAGGCTTGTCCGCTTCGAGTTTATAGAGGTCCTGCAGACTTGCCCCTTGAGCAGCTTTATGGACTTATTTCCTCTTTATGCTTCCTTTGAAGTTTTTAACTCTACTCTGAGGACTTGCAGTCAGGCACAGCTACGTAGTGTGGGAAGTGTTAAAGCAGCAGCATCTTCAGCAGCTCTATAGTTAGTGGAGTTACTTGGCTGCTCTTTGAATTTAATGAGTGTCAATCCAGTATGGCCTTGAAAGATAAATAAAACTTTCAGACCTATACCGCTGTGGAAGTGAGTTTATTGAAAGTCAGAGTCCCTCATGAAATGGCTCTCCCTCCTCATTTTTTATTTTTTGGACCAGAGTCCGTTAGGTATCTAAAATTTGATGTATCTCTATTGAAACTAAGATCATCCTTCAGTAATCTGCACAGGTAGGTGATTCTTCATAGCCACCAAAAATAAATACCTTTGCTAATTACAGCTTTCACTGTGTGGCAAGAAAAGACTCCCTTGGATGTAAATACTTAAACCCATATGGCACTCTACAAGTCAAAACCCGTATCTTCAGATGTAAAACCAGAAACCTCTTAGCATTTATCTGGTGGAAATGGTGGCTTTAGCACTGCATTTTCTTCTTGGGGAAGACATAGTTTTGGAGAAATGATGGTCTGTGTGTGTTTACATTTTTGAGTTAATTTTAGGTGTAGCCCTGTATGGAACAGTCTAGTCTTAAGGTGAGAGGTGTGAGTCATAGTTGCAAGATGCAGCTCTTGTAGACATTACTACTCCATCCCAGTCATGCTGAGATGAGTAGTGTTCCTGGTCAGTGCTTCTGTATCTCATTAAGCAGCAGCCTAGAATTAGGATTTACTTCAGGCTTTTGCAAAACAAGATTTGAATAACAAGTATAGGTAGAAGAGCTGCTTTCTCTGACTCTTGAAACTTCTCCCTCCTCCCTCGTTGGTATCGGCTCATGTTTTGAAGAGGGATTCAGTGCGATGGGCTTCCAACATCAGTTGGAGCAGTTATGATGAAGCTGAACGTAGTTGTAAAGCTCTGGCAGTGCAATAGGGAAATGAGAGAATTTTGAGAGAGACTCCTCTGTTGGAGCCATTACAGAAAACATTTCTGTCTTGGCCTCTGAATGTTACCAAAAATGTGAATGCTCGGAAGCCATATTGATGTGACTTTCAGAGAAGTGGGCACAGATTTCTTTTGTACCTTCAGCTCCATCTGTGAATCTTTTCATTAGGTGCTCTCGCTGCAGATGACTTGTCTGTTGTTCGGAGAAGGAGTTGAAGCAAAGCAGTTCACTCTCTGTTATCTTCTGTAGGCAGGAAGCCGAGCTGAGCATTTATGTTCTCACCCTAGTCTTCTTTACAGTGAAAGGAAGGAAAGCAGTAACATAACTTGTCAGTGTCAAGCACTTTTTTTTTTTTTTTTTTTAAATTAGGGAAAGAAACCTGACAGCAGCAGCAAATCCTGAAAGGATGCCCTGTCCTTAAGAGTGTTGCCACTTCTCCATAGCCAGCGGCCTCAGTATTTTGACTGTCCCTCCTAAGTTAAGGACTGTAAGCCTAGTATTGCTACAGTAATTCCTGTTCCCAAGCAGGCACTGTGATCCAGTGCTTGTCTAGTGTGTTGGCATTAATTCAAGGTAGCTTAGCTGTCAAGTATTTTCCACTTGATTATCTTCTTGGTGTTTTCTTAGGCTTCTACACAAGTAATGTAGAGTTAATTTGGCTGCAGGAATACCAGTGTGGGCGTTGGAGATCTTCTTGGTGTCTACCATGGAAAGTTAACTTTAGCTTGCTGATAAGTAAGAACTTAATGACTAAATTTTGATCTCCCTTAATTAGTTTCACTAAATACTGTTCCCTAAGTTGGTAATAGGCCCGATTAGGTTCCAGTATTTTCTACTTTATAGGCAGATTGAAAGTAGTGAACTATTATGCCAGTATTATAGTAAGATAGAGGTGAATTATTTGAAGGTAGCCGTTATTGTTTTTCCCTTTGATTAGATAACTTTTGTTGGGTTGTATTCTGGAAAAGAGGTCTCAGATATAAGACGTCCTGGGAATGTGAAGTGCTGCAGTTCTGGAGCTGTTCAGCTGGTCTTCAGGCAAGTGGACATCTTTGGGGCAACCAGTGAGGAGCCTACAGGGTCTGCCAGTAGAAGTACTAGCGTGTGACAGAGGTGATGCTTGGTGTCCCATTTCTGACCAACAGACGCAGCAAGGATGTGCCGAATGGAATCAGGTGGTGAAGTACTCACTGGCTGATCCAAAGGGAGCCAGGGGATAGTCCTGTTAGGTACAGCAGGACAAGTAATCACGTGGAGGGACAAGTGTGCGGTTGTGCGTGCAGGAAGGCTGGTGTTGGAGCGCAACTGCAAGGGTTGCACAGCCTTCTGGCTCAGACTGCTTGAGAAGGAAAGAAGTTGGGTGTTGGCTCTGAAACGGCAACCAGAAGGGAAGCAGGAGCTGATTTGTCTCTGACTCGGAGAGAATTCTTGAAGCTACCACTGCAGGACGTGGTATGTTTTGACTTTTTTAGTAGGAGCTTAATTCTTGTCAGCTACGAGTCCTTTAGTTCAAAGAACTTCTGTTTTTTATTTTATTATTTTTCCCTCCAGGAATATTTGTTTAATTTTCATACCAAGGCCAAGAATATGCTTTGTAGATAGATGAACTAAAATGTGCCTGTTACTGAAAATCCAAATATGATTTTTTAATTTTTTTTTTCCTGTGCAGAAAGAGGTACTGTTTTACTTGCAGTCAGTAGGGTTTTTCTGTTTGGTTTTCCCAATTCATACAGAATCACAGAATGGTCAAGGTTGGAAGGGACCTCTAGAGATCATCTAGTCCAACCTTCCTGCTCTGGCAGGGACATTCTTCTGTGGACACAATCAACCTAGAATCTATGTTGTTATTTATATCCCATCCCACATACATCGTTTGGTTTAACTAAGGTGAAATCGGGGGCAAAAAGTCTGGGATTGTCCTCTGTGAGTGGGCTTTCTAGAGGGGGGAAGGGGATATAAATTCATCAACCTAAATAAACAGAACATCTGATTGTTGGCCAACTAAATATGACTCATCTGGTTTGGACCTCTATCCAGGTAAATGAAGCCCATAGCTGTAAGTGAATTTCCTCGCATTTGTGGAAAGTTAAATATTAGCATCAGAAAAAGTTTTGTGCAGGACATAGTTTTTTTGCAGGTGAATAGATGTAAGGTTTCCAAAATTCATTTATATTTATATATTTGTATATACATGTATTTGTATGTGTGTATATACATATATATATGTATATATATATATACACACACACACACAGAGAATAATGTCCTTGGGAAGATGTTATTTGTAGACCACTTCCAGTCTCATAATCTTAAGAGGGCTGGAAGTGCTAGTGTGGGAGCTGTAGAGCTCTGTATGCTCTAATGCAAGGGAGTAGTTGCTAGTTAATGTTGGGCAGCTTTGTGTTTCTATCCCAGAGTGGAGTAGAAAAATTTTCCTAAATCCG
Organism: Nothoprocta pentlandii; assembly: GCA_013398315.1. NCBI lineage: Eukaryota > Metazoa > Chordata > Aves > Tinamiformes > Tinamidae > Nothoprocta > Nothoprocta pentlandii. Next base: position 8,317 of record VZSG01000879.1, read on the forward strand.
ATCTTGGCTTTAGGGACTTAGTGTTTTTACATTGTTGCATTTGGATCAGGTGTATTAATGCCCACAATGAAAGACTGTAGGGCTGTTTTTTGGGTCTTGGGGAAGGCTTTAAAGACCCCCTGAAACCTAGGCATGTGTCTTTGCCCATTCCTGTTTTCCAAAAGATGAACTACTGAATTTGTAGCTGAAGAAAAAAGTGCTCTTCTGGTGAGCTTGTCCAGGGTGTAAATAGTGGACCTGAACTATAGGATGGCTGATGATATTTCGCAGCAGGAGATGGGGAATGCTTTAATTGCAGCTCCCCAAAGGGGAAAAAAATGCCATTTCCAGATTGAGCTTTGCTTTGAGATTGATGTTCTTTGATCTGTATAGCAGGCATGAATTAATTTGGAGGTGTGTTTGTATTCTCATTGTGCAAGTGACACGGGGCTGACAATTCTTTATGTTAGCCGGGCTCAGCACATGCCTGAGCAATATGGATCAGAAACTCGTTCTTGGAGCATCACACAATTAGTGGAGGTTGTAGAAATCCAATTGCATTGATGGTGATTGCCCTGAGACAACCTTACGTTATCAGATCTGTTTATCTGTTATATTTCACTGTAGGCTTCCCTTTTGGTGAAGTACATCTTCTTTTCAGGTGGAGATGCTGTCCTGGGGTGTCCATGGAAGCTGAACCGGACATTGTTCCTGGTTTCTGTGTCAGCAGCAGAACTGGGGCTGTTCTCCTAGCTGGGACACTTGAGAGGCCTCTGGGATTTTGGAGACAGGCATAGGATCCTCACTTGCATATGCATGAAGTAGCCCTCATGCTTATGGATGACAGATATTCATGAGGCTGCAAATAACACCTTTTGTTTAGTCCAGGCAGTCTCTGTCTTTATTTATTTTTAAAGAAGCTGCTGGATTGCTTTCTCCCCAGTAGCTTTTGGGCAGCTGGTGCTTGAATTTAGGTTGTCCCAGGCTGTCTCTGAAAGGCTGGAATTCAGGTGCATTTTATGCAGTGTGCTTAGCTGAGAATAAATGTGAGGGTTCGGAAATACTTGTACTGGCAGCGTGGCCCCGCCTGCTTCTCAATATATGTAGTGAAGGCATCATTTTTGTTCTTACCTAATACCATAATCTCAAATTATGATTTTTTTCTCCAGTTATTTTGGAGTATGTTGTAGCTGCATAGGCCTGAACCTTTATTCTGACATGGTGGGAAGAGGGAACCCCTCCCCAGTTCTCCCCAAAGGAAGCTTTTCTGTGCAGACTAGGTCAGATTCGGTAGATTCCAATTAAGAACGTGATGAATTCCAGTTAAGCCCTGGTAAATGGCCTCTGACAACAACTTTATATTTTTATACAAACATACATGGGTGCGTGTGTGTGTGAGGAGACACATGAGCGCACCCGTGCGAGCGCACGCAGTCAGATGCGTGGTGTGGAGGGGGAGCTCTAGGTTTCTGGGATCTGGAGGTTACCCCCAAGCTGTGTGTGAGGGCTGTTCTTCCCCTTCCCCAGCTATCAGCAAGTGACGTTTTGAAAGACTTGTAGGGAATTAAATTTCCGAATTCAATAAATTGTCAAGTTTGGGTGTGTATGTATATAAAATAGTATTTTTAGACCTTGCAGAGTGACCTTTTATGAGTGTTAAGAGCATAGAGTTGCTATGTGACTCTGAAGTGGAACTTTATTTCTCTTCAATGAGTCTAAATGAGTTTTTGATAGAGGGAGCAGCACGAAACCCACTGAAATTTTACAAGTGTGAGCAATGCTGTTTAGCAAACCCGTAGCAGTGTGTATTATGGCCTGGGTTTCATTTCCTGTGGATTTCTCAGGATATAATTTCACTCACACCCCAGAGCAAACGTAACACTACAACTAGAGCTGATGTACATCTCTTTTTAGGAAATTACAGGCTCTCTGTACCAGTGTGTTTTTAACTGGGTGATTCAAGGGTTGTGTCAGTGTTCTTATTTTAATATTGCTATGACTAATACAAAAAAAAGAATGGGGAATAATGATGAGACAGGCCTGTTAGTATGAGGCTTGAGTTAGGGCTATACTAATAATATTATGTATGTGTGCAGGGTGTCACAGAGGTGTCGCAATCAAGGATGTGGCCTCTTGTTCTAACTTTGGGATTGGTGGCTTCTGAGCCTTATCTTTTGTACCACTGCATTATTTTGTATTTACTTTCAAAGCTGCTCCTGATGTTCTTGCTTGTGGATTTTGACTTGTGTATTTTGCATGGTCCCCATTGCCGTGCATCCCGGTATCCTCTGCGCTGTGGAGATCTCACCTCCACAGAGCTGTGAGTTACTGTGATTCCAGGGAAGATTCCCAGCCGTGGTCCATGGGGCTCGCCTGGGCTATGGAGCCCTCTGCAAGGCTGCAGCAACGAGCAGCCCATGCGGCACCGCGTGGACGATGTGAGCAAATCTGCTGGGCAGGAAGGGAACAGGGCACGAGAAGCAGCATCGCCCCTACGTGCCGAGTGCTTTTGCGAGAGAGGTGAGTAAGAAGCATGTGAAAAATACATCAATAGCCCATTAAATTGAGGAAGCAGTGGGGCTTGTTGTGTGATAAGCAAAACAGTGGTCTTCCCTTAGGAGTAGTTTTTATGGAGTATTGCTTATACAGGTATTACCATTTAGCAATGAGGCTCTGTTTTTTTCGACTGCAGTATGTTTGAGAGACCTATTACTTCCAAGTGTAGCAGAGAACAAAATAACACTTCTAAAAACGCAGATAACGTGCAGGATTTTGTCATGAGAATTGCTTAATAAATGGGTGGAGTGTTTGCCTGAACCTGAGGAGGAGCCCTGAGCCTTGAAGAGAGCCCATGTAGCTGGATGGCTGAGGACTTGGGTGAAATCCCCAGTGTTCTAGTAAGTGCCGTGGGCATTGGCTCTTCTACTGCCTTGGAGTTCTCGTGCTGTCCGTAAGGATACGGAATCCATTCGTGCTTAGGCACGCAGCGAGTCGGACAGTAATTCCACAATACGGAATTATTCTGTGTATGTAACGCGCTCGCTGGACTTCTCACTAGTTTTCATGCTTGTGTGGAAAAGAAATCACTGAGCATTAAATAAGAAATCTATCACATAGGACTGTTCCCCCTTTTTTTAGAAACTAAAAGACAGAGAACCAGTGCACTAATAAGAGCAGCCTGACAAGTTTCTAAACTACTTCTTAGTCTCTTTTGTAGACGATGTTCCTTTGTGTGTCCTGTGATAGAAGTGCAACTATCACAGGTAGTGATGGGAAGGATGGAGCTGAGCTAAAGTAACATGGTGCAAGTTGCATAACCTGATTTGGAAGTCTCAGTGCCGCTCCTGAAAGTTCAAGAGTGTCTCCTTTTGTGCAGTGCAATCAGGTAGATGAATGCAATAATAAATCCTTTTGTTTCATCTTGGCCTAGTATTAAGAAAAATATTCCTTTCGGTTACTTAAATAGTTGAAATCCTTTGGAGATTATTCAAACCTGTGGCCATCCTTTGAAGAAACGGATACGTAGATGATGCTACTGAAACCCCTTATCGGGAGGACATCATGCGATGACATCAAATGGGACCTGCTGGTGAATGGAATCAACTTTGCAGAATGGAAGTGCTTGTGTAAACAGACTTCGTCTGCTCACAGTTTTTATTTTGTGTACTTATATGGAATCCTGATGAATTTTCCTGTAGTGATTGATTTGGTAGAGGATTGCTTTCATTTTTTGGCTTTGTGCAGCTGCGGGTTCCTTTTTCATATAAGTTGATGTAGCTCAAGGTAAACCAAATGCTATGCAGGAGAAGAGCAGCATCAGATTAGAAGAGCAATAAAAGAAGATGCAAGGAACGGGATATAGCCCTGTTTCTTTTGCAGGAGTCAAAGGGTTTTGCACTGCCCACGAGTCAACAGCTGCTGCAGGGAAAGCGAACGTCCTGCTGGGTGCTGGGAGCGGCCCAGCATCCGCTGGGAAAAGCGAACGGCCTCCGAGATGCACGAAGCCGCCCTTGGCGCTCCTACAGCCGCGCTGAGGTGCCGTGCCTGGTTTGGCTGCTGTGCTTGGAGAAGAATTGCCTGCAGGCGCAGGACAGTGATGAGACTTCGAGGAAGTGGGGTCTGAGGAAAGGCGGAGAGTGTTTTGGTTGATTGCTGTTAGAGGAAGCTCACAGATTTCTTTGATTAGCATTCTGTAAGTCTGTTGGAGATAGCTGGAAAGAAAAGGCCGAAGCCTTCTTGTCTGTGGGGATGAAACAAGAAGTCGCAGGTTTAAGCTGCGAGAAAGAGGGCTTAAGGTAGTTGTTGGCTCCTGAGGAGAACCCAAGTGCTCCTGCAGATTAGGTAGGTTATCAGATTCCCAGCAGTGGCCACTTTAAAAATGAAGAAACCATGTTTGTCGGGTAGGCTACGTACAGAGTTTTGCAGGGAGTGGGTTATGGCAGCCTGCTGTCGTTCACTTATTTTCTCTGCTTCTGGTTAGTTTGGTGTGGCCTGGGCAAGGGTTTCATTTATAGCGCGGTGTTCCTGCTTGCTCTCCCCATGGCGTGAAGGAGCCTGGTGCTGTTGGACAGATTGCTGGAAGGTACTGGATATGAAGACTGGGATCTGGGAAACCTACCACAGCCTCAGGGGTTTCGGGCAAGGTCGTCTTAGAGGTTTGTTTCAGTTTGATGCTTTTGACAGCTCTAAGTTGGGACTCTTGTCCCATAGCTGTGAGCCGCTGAGTTTCTGTATGTGTGTGAGGGGAGTTTCTGCACCGTTGTAGACATGGATGGTAAGAAAATCAGCGCCTGTCTTCGATTTTTGGAACGTATTTACTACTTCAAGACAAGAATTTAGCACAAAGGAAGAATGGCTCAGACTTTATGACTCTGCAAGTACGATGCTCTTTATAGAGGTGTCTGCCTCAGAACCACCTTAGTCTTCAAGGTCTGCACACAACGTGCACATGATTTATTTATTGGGTGTTCTGGTTTAAAGTGTTGTCTTTGCCACTGTAACTTACTTTGCCACTTGCTTTTTTGGGGAAAGTTTAATTTGGTTTTAGTTGACTTTTACCTATCACCTTGCATACAAATAAGAGGAATGTGTGGAATCGAAGTCTGGAGGCATCACATGGCAAACTAAACAGGTGAGAAGAAAACTGGTCAGCTCTGTGCTGCTGCATGGCTTCCCAGGTGCTGCCAGAGCTCAGTTGTACTAAGGAAGAGCCTGTTTTCCACCAGCTCCCAAGGCTACAGTCATACTTGGCGTGAGGTTACTGTATAAGGCAGAGATCCTCAACTGCCATTAATATAATGTTTAAAATTACAATTCAGTCTTATAAAATCCTGTTGACGCTTCACTTCCACATTTCTGGTGATTTAGGAATAGTCAGTGCACAACCCGGAGTCCTCTTAGGACCCACTGATGGTCTTGAATGATTTCTCCCTCCACGCTGGCTTTGGCTGATGAAGAGAGGAGGTTATAGCTGTGAGAGAGAGGGTCTTGTTGGAGACTGTTCTACTTGATTTCTAGACAGTGCTTTGCTTTGCCAAAGGGTATGTTTAGTGTTTGCTCTGACAGAAACAAAATAGTGCATTTCTTAGATGGCTTAAACCGTCACGGCCGTTCAGCTCGTCTTTGTCTGTGGCTGTCATCAATTGAATGATGGAGGAGTTTTCAGCGCTAGGATCATGGAAAATTAGTAGTAGTTTGATAGCCACGAGGGCCGTTCTGTGCTTCTCGTCACGTCAAGAAGTGAGGCTGAGCAAGAACTGAAGAGTAACCTGGCATCAGTTGCAGCCTTTATGAAAGAAGTATGGTAGGGCTTAACTAAGCGTTTTACTTTGTGAGTTTTTTTTGGTTTTCTATTTTTGGGGGTTTAAGTTTAATGCAAATGCTATTTTTTTTTTTTTTGAAGTTAAGATAAAGTGGAATGGTAGTCTTGAACGGATCTGGTTTGAGGGGTGTGGTGATGCACGTTAGATACAAAAGAAGGCAGTGGCAACTTGGTGTTCCAGATCTTACTACTGTCTTGGATATACATTTTCAAAAATCTGTTCAGAATACTTCTGATTTTGCTTGCAAAGCTCTCTAAATTTGTTAGAATTGGAGTGCGAGCAGATTCAGATGGACTAAGTAGCAACACCTAACAAGGAAGTTGTTAATTAAGCAGGGTAATAAATACATGAAGTGTTACCAAAAACTTTGCTGGGCTTTTAGTGCAAAAGAACCATTGCCTGGGCTGTAAGCAGCAGAGAAATACCTCACCGTGCCACCTTTGACTCATCCCTTCAGGAGGCAAGTAAGGAGGAATTAATTCATTCAGGAAACCTCAGTAATAGCTCTAGAATCTATACTTCGCATTTTAGTGCATCGTAACTTTTCTGGTTTAAATACCCTTAAACTTGGGATCAATTCAGTTCTAATTTTCACTTATATGAGAGTAGAATAATGTATGGAAATAACCCAGTGGCCAAGAAGGCAGTGATTGTAGAAGTTACCAGGCTACCCTCGTGTGAAGAGCTGCGAGTTGCGAGCCCATCACTTGGGAATTTGCAAGGGCAAGGCCTGGAGCAAGGATGACAGTGTGACTAAGCTATACAGCTGGACATGAGATTCATGGTTCTGGGCAATGCATTTTTGGCAGAGACAGGGAAACGGGTGGGCTCGGCATTCCTGGCAAGACCGCATCTGGAATACTGTGTGTGTTTTGGCTTACTTGGGTTTCCAGGAGAGACGGATTCATTTGAAAGCCCAAACCAGGATTATGGGGGAGAGGAGAGCCTGGGAGAGAAATGGGTTGTTCTTTAGCAAAATGGCCAGAGAGGAGGCGAATGAGGTAAACACCTTAATGACTTAGCTTGAGGAAGGGCAGACTCAGTGCAGTTTGGCTCTCTCCAGTGGGAAGCAGTTAGACTTGGAGAGCTGTGAGAGCCTATTCCTCTGCTCATTATAAAATGCATAGGAGAAATGAAAACAGAAATGCTTTTATGTTTTTAAAACAGCAAGAAGAAAAACTTCAAAAACCAAAAAAAAAAAAAAAAAAAACCCTGCCGACTTCATCCATGCTGAGGGGATGTTCTGGCACGGAGCTGGAATGGAGCTGGAGGCTCCTTTGTTGTGGCTCCAGGAGGAGGTCTCACTTGTGCTTGCTGAGGAGCAGCCGCGCGCCTTTCCCCACACCACTAACGGGGCTGGAATAAAGCAAAGAGGAATAAATAGAAACACACTCGTTTGGCTGTCCGTGAGCTGCCTGCCATGGAACATTTTGCTGTGGTTAGTAGTAAGTGCAGCAGCTATGTAACTTTATCAGATGTTGAGCTGCCTTGACTTGTATTGGGTACAGAAACTCTCTACACTAGCAGACTTGTTTTCGAGTGTCTTTCCTGAATTGAGACTGGCACCAAGAAGTGTTTTGTCCAGATGGCAATCGGGACACTTTCCTGATATTTTCAGGGAGGAAAGAAGAAGCAAAAGAAACTCTGCCTTGTATTGAGCTTGACTGCCTAGTTTGGTCCAGTTTCTACCATCTCACTTCACATAGTTGAGCAATTCTTTGGCTTCTTCGGGAGGCTTTTGCCTTCAGGATACAGGGAATGCTCACAGACTGCTTAGGAAGAACTTGCGCTGTAAATCCCGTCACTACCCGTGTTTTGGTGGTTCTTCAAGTTCAGAGGCTTGGTGAGTATTAGGCAATGAATTATGTCTCACTTAAGCTTTAAATTGCTCATAGCTGTGATATTCATACAACTTGGTTTGAAGTTGGGTGTGGGAGTATTTGAAGTTTTGGTGGAAAGAATACAGGATCAGAGATGAGAATGTATTAGCTAGTATATTCTTTCAGGGTTTTTCTGAAACCAAGTTGACTTGAGAGTACTGTAGATGTAACTTAACTGTGCTTTTAAGTTTCAGAAGTTAAATTTGTGGAGCTTGCGTGAGAAGCACGGTTATGCTGCTAGAACAGTCTTCTACAAACCCCCAATATGGCAGCTAGAAAGTGTAAATTCAGTGCTTCACAGTATTTATATTCAGAGGCAGCATATTAGAGAAGAAAAGACAGCTTTGAAGGATGTGAGCTTTATATTTTGTGGAAGTTAGTACCTATGTCAGGTTGTATTGTGAAGGCAGCTAGATAAACTCATGTTTAAAATACAGCTAGAATAGTTCCTTTCCAGTTTTCTTTTGTTCTAAGCCTGTGGTCAGCCTGCCACACCTATTTCCACTTACTGTTCTTAAGTCCCTGACCTACTAACAGCAAAAACTTCTCTATGGAGCTTCTTGCTTCAGGCTGTTGGGCAAGACAGGTCAGTTCTAGACAAGTTCAGACTGTTAGCACTGCATGTGGTTTGAGGCTCAAAATGGGTTTTCTAACGCCCCTGCAAGTGAGGAGGTTTGGCAGCGCGTGCCCAAACCAGAAGAAAAACTTTATTTTGCCAGGGAATTAAATGTAATTAAAGTAATAAAATAGGATCAGCACAGCTTGCCGTGGTTCCAGGCTCAGGTGGCCTCGATCAGCTTTTAGCTGCATCACAACTTTTGGTTCTCTAGCCTCTTCATTTCAAACCTTGTTTGACACTTTAGTGAAAACATGCGGCTATCTGCCTATCTGCACTCATTTATTTCAATGTACAGTAGATGTTGGGGTGTGCTAATATTCTTTTCTTCTTGCCTTCCCGCTGTTGACTTGGTGGTTCTGCACTGAATGTTTTGCCAAACTGTTGATTCGTGTATTACTTAAAACTACTACCTTTTCTTGACCAAAAAAGCTTTAGAAGAGCTGTCACAGGGCTTGGTCTTGGTTACTGTTAAACTTTACGTGGTCCTTATCCAGGTTCAGGCCAGTCTTGCTTGTTGCTGGAGTAGAGACCCAAACTCCCAATTCTCTGCCTGAAGGAAGAGTCATAGTCTCTACCTCGAGCTCTTCTTGAAATTAGGCATGTTCCGTGCAGACAACATGCCTTCTTGCTCCTTTAACTGCTCCAGAGTTTGTGGGCACTTTTAAAATAGCAGATAAAAAGAAACTGTGATAGGGCAGCACCTGGGAGGCTTTGAAAATGCTATGTGTGTATGTGCTGCTCTTGGGTATTTGTGAAATTCTTTAACGCAGGGGGCAGGGAAATTAATTGCATTTGCCAAGTAAGTAGTTATTTGGAGTAGCTTCCTCGGTATTTGGTAGCTTGACCACGCAGTGTTTAGAAGGAAGGCTTAAGTTACGATAACACCCCCTAATTTCTCCTTGGAAGCCCCTCAGATCATGCCTCCTGGCGTCTGGAAGGTGTTAGCATCTTCCAGGATTGTCGCACAGAGTTTATACCAGGGTATGAATAGGATTAAATTCCTAAATATTATTTTCAACACTTCATTTGGGACATTGGCTTTTTCTTGGTAACACCAAAGTACCCATCTTTTTAATACAGAGCCTTTGGGTTTCAAACTCAGTAGGAGTTAGTCTGTGAGACCTGCCAGTGGAGTAGTAAGGGCTGAGACAGGTAAATGACTGTATATATGAGGGTGATGGTCATAACTGGCCCCATTTGTATGTTAGGGTATATATTTTTTTGTATGCTAGGGTTTGAAAGACATATTTTGGTGTAGCTTTTGTAAAAATGCTTTCGGTTTTACTTGTTAACTAACTGGAATATCAATTTAATCTTTAATATAAAAAGTTGTAGTTTCAAAAATATGAACTCTGTGATATTACTTGATATTTTTCTATTTAAAGTATTAGTCAAACTCTTTTTTTTTTTTTTTTTTTTGTGTGTGTGTGTATGTGATCTGCTGTGTGAACTACAGCCCAAAGTACATGGAGTTACTCTGAGTAATGAAGTAAGGGACAGTTACGGTGGCATCGGATGCTATTCAGGGCTTCCTGATGTGCTGTTTTTCATATGGATTTTTAACTTACTGCTGTAAGTGAATTATCAATCTGTGCGGTTCCCTATAACGTGGGGTTTTTTTTGTTTTGTTTTGTTTTTTAAGCCGAAATATTGCTGTTTAAAATGATGGCCATAATCACCGGCATCCTCAGAGCAAGGTTTTCAGTTCATCTAATGTAACCAACAAAGGCCGTGAGTGCGTTTGAACTTTATAGGCTGTGTATTTTAAATCACTGAGAGCTGTCTGATGCAGTGGATGAGGCTCATAGAGGGCTCTTGCATGTATAATATGCACTTAATATTCTCAGAACAGGCACTGTGCTTAGAGAAAGCCACTGTCAATTTGGTGAAGAAACACTGGCTTATTTGCACAGCAAAGTGCTCAAACCCTTGCTTTAAGGGAAAAAAAGGGGCTATATACTTAATCGTGGGGAGTAACAAATGTTGCTTTTCTAAACTGCCAAAATATCTGTCGTATATTTAGCTTGTCCTCAGAAACTCACCACGCTTCTTACGGGAATGAGGCTTCCTGTTACACTTGGACTATTGAAGTAACGAAGCGCTTGATTTCCTCATGTGGCAAGAGTTCTGAGACGCTGTTTTGCCCTTGAGGAGCTGCTTCTTGCCTTGTGGTAACCGTTCTGGAGACGTTTTGTGTGGCGCCGCCAGAGCCTTGCACAAGGCTGAGGCTCTGCGTGACAACCTACACACCAAACGGGGAGGGCTGATAAAATCTTGCCCTCCATTCAGCTGTTTATGGTGTTGTCTGCCTGTTGGTTGATTCAGTTCTGTGTGTGCTGAACACCAAGGCCAGAAGCAAGTAAAGCTCGTGCTGTCCTTTTTGTTCATGGTTTCTTTTTGTTCTCGAGTGTTGCACCTACTCGGTGGTGACTCCTTAATGCAAAGCTGACTTCTTTGTTTCCCGCAGGGTTGCGGTAGAGTCCCCGTGAGACCTAAGGGTGACATTGGAGAGCGGAATGTGGCGCTGGCTGCTGCGGAGCCAGCTGGAACAGGCCGGCTCTTGGCAGAAGCTGCTGTTGTTTCGCTGCAGTGGTACCTATTTGGTGACTGAAAGCAGAATTTAGAAAAGTTGGGAGCTGTGCACACAACGAGCACCTTATGCACTGAAAGTAAAAAATACCTTTCTCTGAAGTTCTAGTCTCTCAGCCTTGTTTCCAGTCGGTGCCATTTACTGTAGCAGTGACAGGATTTCCTGTCTGCCAAGCCCTGTTACGTGCAGGGTAGAAGGGGTTAGACTTGGAGATGCTGAGTCTGAACTGGCTGTTACTGAGCTCTGCTTCCTGGAGGGATTGATTGGGGGTTGGCAGCGCCGCGCGCTGCGGAGGTTCCGGCCCCGCTAATTCTGCAGGGTGAAACATTGTTTTTTTGCTGGGGGACAGGGACAGCCATCCAGTGTGTAACATGTTAGTGATAAAGCTGCTCTTAAAAGCTCCTAAGAAAGTGTATCTGATTAAAATGAAACTTAGCGTACAACGTGTTTAAAAGTAGATGTTGGATCCTTTTGTGGTTTAAACTCTCTTTCTCTATGTGTTCCAAAAGCAGAAGATGCTATTTTATCATCTTGAGGAGTGTTTAATAGAGAGACCCTCAAACCTTTAATGTCAGTGCTCTGAGAGAGGCCTGGGTGTGCCCTCCAGGGAGGGAAACCTGCATCTTGGACGTTCAGCAATGTGGCATTGGATGATGAAAGAATGTGGTTGGTGCTGGGAACTGGGGATCCTTTACATTCCCTTAAATACCTTTTATCGAGAATTGAAGAGGGCAGCTCTGATTTGTGGACCATGTAGTCCCAGTCAGTCATTTAGGTGTCATTGCTGACGTCTTCCCCAATCATAGAATCATAGAATGCCCAAGGTTGGAAGGGACCTCAGAGGTCATCGAGTCCAACCCTCCTGCTCACGCAGGGTCACCTAGAGCACGGGGCACAGGGCTGCGTCCAAGCAGGTTTTAAAGGTCTCCAAAGAAGGAGACTCCACAACCTCTCTGGGCAGCCCGTTCCAGTGCTTTGTCACCCTCACAGTGAAGAAATGCTTCCTTAAGTTCCTGTGGAACTTCCGATGCTTCAGTTTGAAGCCATTTGGACCTCCAAAAGGAAAGGGAGGAAAGGGGAGGTGTTGTATTCAAATTGTCCTGCTCGGTGTTAGAGGAGAGGCTCTGATTGTTTTGGTACCCCCAAAATATTTTTGGTTGGCTGTTTAAAAAACGTCACTGAAACTGTCACTGTTAAAAATGTGACTTATAATGGAAGAAGATTTACCTGGCATGTTAACTGGCAATACTAACTGAAAGGCCAACATTTCAAACAGTAAATGACTGGGATAGGCATCATAGAAAGCAGCTGCAGGAATTTTTCCTTTTTGGAGTCTGTTTTCAGGCTGTCAAGTTGCACAGAATGAGCGTGGTGAATGGGGGGATGAAGCCTCATGAGAGCTCCGAGTCCCGCACACATCTTTTGACTACTAGTTGGAGACTAGTAAAGAACCAGGTGTCATAATAACCTAAATTCCCTAAAAGATTAACTTTTTTTTTCCTTCTCTCTTCAAACCACCACCTGAGCCTGGGGGGTTTTTGCTGACAATTTCTGTGTCTCATTTAGAGCCACTGCTTGCCTGCTGTTGTGCTGCTAGTTAGTGTGGGAATGTGTTAATTTTCCAAGCGAGAGTAGGTTGGTTCCTGCCCCTGTGTGGAGCAGTCTACCTTTCCCAAATATCTTTGGCCTCCAGAGCCAATATTCTGCCCATTAGGACTTTAAGAATGAACTAAGATTTTGGCATATTTTATCTATTACCACTTCTGTTACACCCTGCAATGGACAGTTTCTATGTAAGTAATACCTTTTAGCAGGGATGCCTGCTCATATATACAGGCATACATGGATTGCAGTTATAACTTGATTTACAGTCTCTATATCTATAGTATAAATGATTATCTTCAGTCACAAATGTATAAATGCAAATATAGCTAGCTCTTTTGGAGTAAGGCTTTTGCAGGCATCCTAAGAGTGTGTTGTCAAGATATTTAAAGTGGATTGGGCCAAACGGAGTGAGTAAAGAAATGAGGTCGGATGTAGGTGGAAGCAGAGAAGCTGGAGAAGTCTGGACAGCCTAAGATTGTGGGCAGCAGAGCTAACAGGGCCTGTTTCCCAGAGAACCTGTCCTCTCATTTGTGCGTGTTCACTGACCACCCTGGTGAGCCCTGGGCCTGCCTGCCTTGTGCTGCGAGTGCTGCCCTGGTGCTGGTTTGATGGGAGGGCCAAACGTCTCTGAGGCTTCTGCCCTTTCACGAGAGGCTGCTGGTGGCCACTGCGTTCCGGGTCTTCTGGCGGTGGGGAGGAAGGACACGCATGCCGAACGGCAAGCGCGGAAGGCTGCCTGCTTTGGGAAACCAGCAGTAAGCCAAGACAGAGGCTCTCTGCTGGGCAAGGAGTAGAATACAAACTAGACTGAAGGAGAGAAAGCTTGCTTATAACTTAGTCCCTTCAGGCATAAGTTTCGCTTTTTTTCCCAGCATATCAATTTGCAAGTCATACTTTAATCCCCATAATTAAGCAGAGTGCCGTGCAAGCATTCCCTAATGAGGTTATCGGGGAGCGGTACCTTTGGAAGAAACCATCTATTAGAGAGGTATGTGGACTGTGTGAGGCCTCCTGCGATGTCTCCAGCACCGTTACAGCCCCTTCTGAGCCTTGGTCTTGAGGTTACAAGGCTCTTCTGTTAATGACGGAGACAAAAGTCATCTTGTCACTGTGCTTCGTGATGGTATCGTGTATTAAACAAGTGTGCTCATGTGGAGCTCTTCCAGGCTTTGGTTCTTGGAGTACAGGGGAAAAATAGAAAATATAAAAAGGGAAATAAGCGCCCATGCATTTATGCCACAGTGTTTGCGTGTGGGTGGAAGCTGTAGCCTGTTAATTATTCTATAGGAAACTCAATCCCTTATTTTCCATGTGGTAGCTTGTTCAGGTACCATTTTGTGAGCCACAATCTCTCTTGAGTTTTTTTTTTTGCATTCTATCTATTCATCATATAACCAATTACCATCTTCAAATGTATAATATAGATTTGAAAAATATATAAATGCCAACATAGCTGGATATTCTGGGCTCCTAAGAAGTGCAAGCCTTGAACAGTAAGGAAGAGGCTTCAGCAGCAAAGCAGGACTGGTTCTCATGTACCTAGGCAGGACACTGCAGCACTGCTGATACCCTGCAGCCCCTATCACTCTCTCCAAAGCAGGAGCCCTGGCTGTAACATAGTTGACTCCATGGGATGTTTCAGAAATGTGCAGGGGAAGGCCAGGTTATGCTTACACATCTGCTTTTCTGGAAGATACCTTCATGTAGCTGGCAAAGAGCGGATAAATACCATGAACCTGCTAACTGAAGTCTTTTGAGTTTGACTTTGTAATTCTGTATTGAGAATCTGTATCATAATGTGCATTTTTTTTCTGTAAATCCGACGTGTTTAGATCGGACAGCAGGACGCTCTACTTCAGTCTTTGTGGAAAGTGCTGGTTCAGCCTCCTCATCCCAGGGCCGGCTCCATGCCCAGCACAGGCACTTTGTGCTCTCCCTGGTCTCCTCCCTGCCTCTGCCCACATCAGCTGCAATCTGCTGGAGAGAAGACATCCTTTGAATGTGCTTCTGAGCAGGTAGAGGGGCTTCCTCTGAAGGCTCAGGTCTTCCTGGGGCTCGAGTACAAAGCAGCTGAGCGCCAGGCTGCTCAGGCAGCCGCAGCTCAGGCTTTTACCCATTCCCTGCCTTGGCTTGGACCAGATGTGGATGTTCTCAAGACTAAGAGGATATTTTTAGTATTACCTGTGCTGTGAGCTGAAGCATGTTCAAATAATGAATAAATGACTCCCCAAAAGATGAGGTAGCACCACTGCCTTTCTTCTTAATTTCCAATTGGAGACATACTCTGTATAAATGCAGGTCTTCCTGATGTACTTAATCTGCAGCAGGCTTGTGGCATAATTTTCTCCATTTCCTTTTGTGAGCATCTTCTCAGGCTCCTTCCCCCTACACTTGATCTCTCTACCTTTTTTTTTTCATTATTCTCTGGCTGCCTGCTGCAGAAAAGCCCCGTTCCCTTTCATGGCAGGTAAGGTGCCTCTTACCTGGTTCCTCTTCATGTCTGGACGGCTTTGGATGCTCCTCTGCTGTCCCCTGTTGCCTCGTCCTCTTGTGCGTCCTGTTATGTTGATAGTCCGACGTTTCCTTTCTTGTTCCCTATTCATAAGGTGTGTGGGAGGCCATTCTTTCGGGGCAATCTGTTTTTATGCATTGGCTGTAACTTCTATTTTTGTCGTTGCCTGTTTACCATTGCAAGGAGAGGTTATGAGAAATAGCGTCTCTCTCGACTGACTTGAGGATGACTCATTTTCACACCTAACAGGCAGGGTTTTTTATCACTTGAGCTAATATCTGTAACAAAATAAGTAATACAAAACTTTTAGTGAAGCCGGTTTTGAATCTGCATCCCGCAGAAGTTGGCCAATTATGATAACAAAATAGTTATCGGCTCACAAGGCAGAAGAGCAAGGAGGTTGTTCTTTGCAGCATTTATTTTTTTAAAATAAAGTGTTTAGCAAAGAAGTGAATGCCTACAGAAGTGCCTTCAAGAATGCTCATTTATTTATTTATCTATTTATTTTTAACCTCCAGGCTTTTTTGGACCTAGGAAGCATCTAGGTCAGGGGTTATTTGAGTCTGCCCGCAAAAGCAAGTTTTTTGCTTCCCCATTTCCTTCTCAATAGAAGATTTTCTAAAATCAGTTTTTCGTAAGCAACAAAACCCCCAGCAGCAGTAACTTGTACCCAAAGCAAAGAATTGACCTCAAATGCCTTTTTAACTCTTGGAAATAAAAAGCTTAACTTGTATCCTGGGCCCTTGTGTAGTTTGTATGTATAATGCATACATGCACATGGATATTTCTGTATGTGCCTATGTGCCCGTGCATGGCAAGGCCTTGATTCTTTGCATGAGTTCCTTGGGAGCTGCTCCCATTTGCTTCCCTTAGGCATCACTTGGGTTAATGTGACCTTGAGGGGTGCATTTAGCCATTAGTTCAGCGTTGTTGCGGCCAGACTCTCGCTGATGTCAAACTGGGGGCTTTCCACTGTGGATTAGATAGTGCTGCTTGCTGGGGCTGCTTTCTTTGGATCTTGCTTGGACTTAAACAAAATAAGGCTATGCCAGCATGGAGTAAGGTGGATTGCCCTATATTCTGGTCACGACGAGGGATGGCAGAGTGAAAGGAGCCTCCCTTGACTCGCAGCCTCCTTCCTTAGATGGAAACCTGCCTTTCAGACGTGGGGCTGTGCCCAGGTGAAGGCTGGCCTCATCAGGTAGAAAGAATAGAGGTGGTTTACTTCAGTTGATAATGTTGCATTTTGTTTTGGGGTGTGCTGTTCCCTTCCCTCCCTTCTCCCCGGGCAGAGAAAAGGTGAAGGGGGAGATGCTTCTCAGGGACCTGTGAAACCATTGCTGGCAGGTGGTGTCAAGTACACTAAAAAAGAGGAGAGGAGCAGGGGATGGAGGTATTTGCTAAGAGAGCTGGTGGTAACTGTACGGAAATGTCTTGGCTGGCCTTCCCTGGCTTTTCAGGAAACTGAAAAGGTGGACAGGCTTCAGACAAGGCCTAGTATGTGAGGAACTGTCCTGACATGTACTTGCAAGAAAAACTGTTCTGTTCTGGGTTGTAAATTGGAGTTTTGAGTGTAGAAATGTCCTCTCAGGTCTCGTATTTAGGAATTTGTCTTAAATGACAGGATTTTGTCCACCCAGGTGTTAATCTCTGTCTGTATGGCACGATTCTTACTAATCTTAGGTATGCTGGCTAGTTTGCAGGTCAAATTAGCAGTATTTTCAAGCTTGATAGTCTTTGGAATTCCTGGGTGTGATTTTTATGGAGGAAGTGGTTTCCAGAGTTAAAGGCATTTGAGATTTTTCAGCTTTTCCTTTGCAAGATTAACACGCAGCTTGGTAGAGACCAGCTGTAAACTGGCATGTAGAACTAGTGTATGTGTGTGAGAGGTTCCCAGCAGAAATTAATCCCTTTGGGAGAGGAATGGGGAAGCTTAAGGCCCGCTTCCTTAAACACTTTTGTTCTTCAGCTCATGTGCTAATAGTGTCCTAGTAATTTCTATAAATAGTCAGCTTTGGAAAAAGGATCACAAGAAACTGATTTCTGAAATGAAACAGCTCCAGAAATTATGCAGAGTTAGTTCTGCTGTTTCTCATCGTGAAAAAAATAAACAACTTGTCTGTTCCAAATTGGCATTTGGAGATGTGGGAATCCAAGTGAAGCGCAAAGCTGTTTTTATATAGAGCAAGCATAAGAATTTGGGTTTCTTTTTTGAAAAGTAGTGTGCTTTTCTTGAGGGGCTAGAAAGTAGAAAAGCCATCAGTGTGGGACAACACTGTTGTTAATAGCACCTGTGTAAAACTGGCTGGATGCAACCAGTTGAATTTGACCAAGGCCCTTGCACCCTTGGGCTCAGGTTAGTGTTATCTCCTCACACTGTGCTAGCTTCTTAAGTCATTAAAAAAACCCTCTTAATTTCTGCTAATGTTCTCAGGTAAAATGCATGTACAAATGCACTTTACCTAATGCTGCATGCTGTGATTAGCAGGAAGGAGATTTCCTGTTGTGAAATGTCCGGGTGATGTCGTGCCTTTCTTTTTCTAAAAATGACTCTGTACTACAAAGGGAATTTTAAACAGTATTGCGTGTATCAGAACAAATAGCTGAGTGTATTACAGCAGTTGAGGTGGTAAGTTCTAGAATTCAGGATCCCTTTGGGGACAAGATGGGTGATGTATTTAGCCACAGCAGAATGAAAGCAAAGGAATGATTCAAGTTGCTTTCAGTCTGTTTCTCGTGTGGAGGAGCCTGTTCAACCTTCTGCTTTCTGGTGCTTTCCCTGAAGAAGCTCATGTGCTAAAGGCAGTCAGAACAGCTATTGGAAAGCTGCTGTCATTACTGCACCCATGGACTTAGGCTAGGAGTTTTAGGTATCCTGTGGGCCCGGGAAACTTGAGGAGCACTTGCTCAATCTCTGAAGGAAGAACGCTTTTTTGGGAAAGGTGTCCTCTTGAGCAGTAAACACGTGAATAGCAAAGTGGTGGAGTAACAGGTACACGGAGACACAGAATCCCAGGCTCCCTGACGTTGGAAGGGACCTTTGGAGATCACCGAGCCCAAACCTGCTGCTGAAGCAGGGTCACCCAGAGCACGTCACACAGGATTGCGCTCAGCCACAGCTTGAGTACCTCCAGGGAAGGAGACTCCCCGACCTCTGTGGACAACCTGTCCCAGTGCCCTGTCACTCACATGGTCGAGAAGATTCTCCTCAAGCTCAGGCAGAACTGCCTGTGCTTCAGTTAGTGCCTGTTGCCTCTTGCTGGTCACCGCTGAGGAGAGGCTGCCCCCTCCTTTTGATACTCTCCTAAGGTGCTTATAACCCACAGGGATAAATGATTATCATTAACAATGCTAACGATAAACACGTGGCTCATAGCCATTAAATTTAGTAAGGCTGAGACTTTTATGACTTCTCTTTATTGTAGCCGTGTTGGTTAAGTGATAAAAGCCTGTGTTACTTTTCAGTTCTCTGCTGTTCTGTTGCCTGTGCCCAACACCATGAGTATATATTATATTGTTAATAGCTCACAGCGTTTTTTAATTTATTTCTTTATTTGCTACCTTGATTTCTCTTTGGAAGGGTCCACGAAACTCCTGTTCCACAATCTTGTGTTCCCAAACGCTATGGAAAATTTCCAAGAGAAGGGCCCCGTAGGCTGCCACACAATTAAAACAACAGGAAATCCCCTTCTCTTGCTCCTGGATTAAGGAAGTTGGAAGATACTACAGAAATAGATGATATTACTGCTGTGTATTGACTGTCACATAGCTGGGAAAATATGCTTGAGGATTTTATAATAGGACAAACTGCTGTTTCATTTAGACCTGTAGTCTTTCTATTTGTTACTCTTAAGTTTAAAATTGTAGTCATTAAATGCATGCAAATTCAGCTTTGGTGCTGTTTTTATATCTAAATATTTTCCAGCCCAATGTAATTGCATAAGCCTCTTTGTTAAAGAGGTAGGAAGGCTTTCATGCCCTGTAAGGTTCTTAGTCCTGTTTAGGTTCTTGGGTTTAGACTTGAAGTGGTTTTTTTGAAAACGTTCAAGCTAAATTTTTAGCAGCGTGTTCAGATAGGAGAACATGAAAGCGATACCACTTAGTGTATTTTAAGCCAAGTGTCCTGTGATTTAAAATGTCTTTGCTTAGTCTTAAGTGGAGGAGGAAAAAAGCCTCTTCCGTGTGGCCTTTCTCTTTGGGCCTGTCTTGCAGGTCTGCTATGCTGTCTGCGTGTGGTGTTGGAGGCTGCCTGTGGGCAGGAGGACCCGGTAGCAGACCACGGTTCTCATTGCCCTCGTTCTGCTCCCATGGGAAAGCTCTGCTGGCTCTTGGAAGTGGCAGCGGGCAGTTGCCTATCTGTGCCTTACCTGCCTCTTTGGAAGAAATCTCCGGGGCTGAGCTGCTGAGCTGGGACTGTGTGGCATTAAGGCTCAGTTTTCAGCCCTGCCTCCTGCAGGAGGACTCCCTCCTACTTTTGATGAAGATGATGAATGCTGCACTGAGTCAGGTCAGTAGCTTATGTAGCCGTTGCCCAGAGGCGCAGTGGGGAGATGGCTTTTGGGGGAGAACGTGGCCTCGTTATGGTCCACGCTCCTCACGCTTTTCTAGTCATCAGACTGGCCATGTTGGACCGTCCCCTTTTGTTCATGCTCGTGATCCTGAAGTAACGGATTCCAGAAGTTCTTTGTCTGCGCCACTCTGAAAACAGGAGGAAAAAGGGAAATCACTCTATTTAAAACCAGTGGGTGCTTAGTTTGTGCTGCTCTTAGGTTGGGATTTGGTGGAGGTGGTGAGGAAAAAGTCTGTCTTCATTTTATCCACTGCCTTGATGTCTTGTACACCTTGATCCCTGCCCTCCTGATCTTGCATCCAAATCCAAGGGTCCTGGACTCTTCACAGAGGAGCACCGCTCCATCTCTGCTCCTGCAGTCATCCTGCTCTGCCTAATCCATGCCAAGCACCTCTATTCGGAGTAAAGCAGTTCCCTACCCTTTGGGTGACAAACCTCTTGTGCCTTTTATGTGCGTTTTTGTTGTCGCTGTCTTTTAAGCACGGTACAAGGGAGCTTATCCTGTTTTCCTGCTTCTCCCTGATCTTTGCAGTCCTCTGCACGGGGTTTCTTCTGCAGCTGTGCTGTGACCCAGATCAGTGAGATGATCCAGCCTTGCAAGTGTGTGGTGCTTTTTAATAAAAACCATGGCTTGGTTTCTTTCCCAGATGACTTCATTGATGTTTATAGCACAGCCGCACAAACAGCTCCATCAGCGTGATTTAGTAAGTGATGAATTATGGTAGTCGGGACAGGAACAAGCTGCTGGGCTGTGTGGGAGACTTCGGAATCGGACTTGGCTACCAGAGAAAAGCAACATGCAACTGCACAATCAACTCTTTGTAGAATGAGGACGTCAGGAGCCCGTGCCATGTAGCAGTTTTTGTACCAAGGCACCTGTTACTGTGCTGGTAGGCGGTTGTGCTGCTCTCCTGGAGCTCCCTGCTCCAGGTTTTGGTATCTCGTCGTTATTGAAGATGTAAACATGGAATACACAATTAAGTGGTACCTTGTTGCAGTAGGGTATAATAATAGAATATTGAGCTCCTGCAGCATTATTTTGTTCTTCTGGAGAAAAAAAAATGAAGTTTGGAAGACAGCAGATTGCGTATATGCTTGACATGACTTATGTTCAGGTTGTTCCTGTGGATGCTACAACTGGCTTGTCGGGGAGCAGAGACTCTGTTTTGCTTCATGAGCACACGTTTGACTAGCTTGTGACTCCGTGTCTGCAAGGGATGTTCTCGGGCTGAAGCAGGTCTGTCCTCCTGAAGATGGTTGTGGTGCTCATGAAACCCTGGAGCTCAGCTCAGCTCTTAGAGGCTTACTAGCAGTATCCCCTGTGTGCTAAATTCTTGTTGCAAGGGGAGAAATCTTGTTAACCACTTCAGTTCTTGGGCTTGGGCTGCTTGAGGATGGCCCTGCAAGGTGCTTTTTGGAAGATGGATTGGCCGGGCCAGTACTCTGTGCTGAATGTGGCTCTGGATTCTGGTCTTAGAACGAGTGTGTTTTGCAGATGATGTTGCCCTGATCTGTCCCAGCTGTGTAGTTTCTCTGGTGACATTTCTATCCGAGAGAGCAATGCTAGGAGGAAGAGAAACAGATGGTGTGAAACTGAAAGGAGTAATTTACACCTATTGGGAGCCAGTATAGACTTAATTTCTTAGGTTTGACACAAACAAACTGGTATTGACAGGGTGCCTTTTTTTGTTTCCTTTTTCTAATGGTGTGAAAAGCTCCCAGTGTCAAGCTGTAATTCTGGTACCCTGTTCTGCAGGTGATGTTTGCTTGCACAGTGTGAGGAGTAGATGCTTTGTTTACAGTCACTTTGCAAATGCTGTAATGGGGGAGTGTATTCTTATCTCAGCCAGAGGCATCTCTTAATGTATCCAAAAAATAATTGGAGGCTTTACGGAATGGCCATATAGTTAATTTGAGGGCACCTTTTAATTGTACATAAGTAGGTTCCTGTTTCCAAGTCTTTAAGGCCCCGGGCCCCTGAAATGACCAACAGTTCTTTCTCCTGAGGCTACATTTTCTGACGCTGTAATAAAATGTTGTAGGTTTCTGTTTTCGAGACATAATTTAATTTCTAGCTTCTTTAGTGACGAAGGGGCACTTGAAAGTGCTTAGATTTAGGAATTAACCAATCCATGTTCATACTATATAACTGTGATTTGATCTGCGTGATCATTTAAACCTGGGGAACTATTCTGCTACTGTGGCAAATGAGCTAAGGAGAGGTGACGGTGCATCATTGGGATAGATGAGGATCAGTCATAAATTAAAAGCCCTGCTTTTGTGTCATTTTATTTTAATATTGCCATCATCTTTGGCCTTGGAAAGGAGATGAGTTTGACTTAAGATAGGAATGCTTTCCAGCCACCTAATTTTGATGAACATGCACTTTCCTCCCTTCTGGTGATGAGTAACGTGTAAAAATGTCTAAAGCTTTTTCTCCCAATTCTTCATTTATAATGCAGGCATCTTCTGGCATGCTGTTAATTTTGGTAGTTATCTGCCACATCAGCTATCAGACTCTGTAGAGATGGCAAGCTGAAAGGGCTATAATTGGATTAAAAAGTGTACTATGTTTTCATGTGACCTCACAGATGAAACAGATCTTGTCAGCGCGTTATCACTCATTCCAGAAGCATGTTCCAGTTTAATTGCCTTTCACTCTCTTAAAAGAAAGTGCTTGGAAAAGAGCTATTTCTCCTTACTTGTGTGCTGAATTGGGCTTCTGATTGATTTATCAAACATCTGAAGTGATACTCCCTTATATGTGAGTGTGAAGAAAACGTAATCCTACACTTCACAAATAAAGGACAATTAGTTGCTGGAATTGGAGAAAAAGCTGGGTCAGAAAAAACATTCTTAAGTCTGTTATTAAGTGTCTTAAATCTCTTTTGTAATAACCCTGCTGTTGTGTCTCAGTGGAGAATCACAGTTTTCTGGGCCTTTTCTTTCTTGTTTCCCCCCCTGTAGCTCTTAGAGGTGAGCAGCCCCTGCCTGGCCGCACTGAAATCCATCTATGATAAACTTAGCAGGTCACGGTTTGAGCCTCAGCGCCAGGCTGCCGTTTCCCACTCCATATAACCTCGCTGTGGGCTTCCGTGCAAGTGGCTGCTACTGCAGAAAATAACTTCTAGAGGAGACTGCTTGGCTTCCTCAGCTAAAAGGCAGGCATCTGTATATTCTCTTTGCAGTCCTGTTGTAGAGAACTACTTTGTTTTTTAATCTTAAAAGGAACATTGCTTGACTTTACTGTACATCACCGTGGACTCCTCCTGTTCCCAAACTCCTGTAAGGTTTCTGGCTTTTCTTTATTTAGCTTTTTTGGAAAGTATCTGCTGGTTTTCAATGCCGTCATTCCAGTCCAGCCCCAAGGAGAGCGCTGACTTTTCTGAACACGCTGAAGACTAAATCTACACCATGATGGAAGCCTGGATGCCATCTCATCTCCTCACATGCTCTTGCCTTTGTTTTCCTGCACCTTCTGAACGGATTTGTCACTACCTGCTACTGAAAATGTTTGGATAGTTTCATCTTTCCAGCAGACAGTCCTGACGCTGCTTTAGAGATGTCTCTACCCTTCTATCTTCAGATCTTGGGCTGGGTGTGCAGAGTTGCAAAGGAAAATCCCGAGCTCCTGCCTGTGGCTTGGGAGGTTACCAAGGTACACATAGCTGGGGGCTGGGAGAGTGTTTGGAGCCTAATTGGTGCTACAGGCTCGTCCTGTTTGGGATTCTTCCTTAAGCACTTACTACAGGCTGCTCTAAGAGACAGGGAAAACGAGGAAGGTGAAGCTTTGCTTTAGCTCTTCTTTGGCTTCCTACGTGTTAACCGGGCTGACTTTTGAGTATCTTTCTTCTCTCTGAGCCTTTCTAATAAAGGAATTGGGCCCTTCAAAGCACGCACAGCCCGTTTGTTGGCTGTCCGCTGAGCCAGGTAAAGAAGCTGTGCTCTGGAGGAGGAGATCAGGAAGCTTCCCTGCCTTTGTTCTCCCTAAATGAGATCGGGCTTGCGCTGTTATCCAAAGTAGCCTCCTTCCCTGGCCCCAGATAAAGCCTCCTCATTCTCCCCTGCAAACAGCAGCCATACAGGCTCTATTAGCTCCTTTAGGATGGGTATCTCTAGCATCTACCTGGGATATTGGCCTCATAATGCCTGTTTTATCTAGCATAAGATTCCTAGAATATGAGGCATCACTGTAAGAAGAAGAAGAACAAGCAGTGATGAGGGCTCAAAGTCTCTTTCCATTTCCCTGAAAGAGAATCAGGCTTCTAAACAAGAAAAGTTGTGCTGCTGGCAAGAGAGCCCCAGGAACTTTCATGCAGATTTGGCACCTCAACCGTTTAAAAACCTTTTCATGTATGTCACTTCTGGAAAGTACGTAACTCTTTCAGACAGGAGTATGTGTAATTTCTCTGTTTGGTTTGTGAATTTCTAGGCTTATTTTCTATCTGATACTGCTCGTCTTGTACTGTCTTCAGAAGCGATGCTGTTCTGCTCTGGCCTTGAACCGCAGAGAGTGGGAATCTGCTCATGTTTCTGGGTGCCTTCAATAACTAAGAAGAGATTTTGGTTAAACAGTGCTACTTTCTTCTGCCTCCTTCCCAATACCTGTGTCTGTTTTAGGATCCAAACTCCAGCAGCCTTCCTCAAGAAACAGTTTTGGAAACTAGGACCATATGTGTGGACATAGTTATTAAAAGCCCTAATAGATGAGAAGGAATTGAATCTCCAGATGTGGGGGACATCCTCATGATGAGATATATAAATGTCTTCATAGATAGATCTATAATATATAGGTAGATGCATCTTTTTCTACTATTTTTTTTTTGGTAGATGAGAGATTCCCAGTCTTCGTGATTTTGCTTTGGTAAAATCTGTATCTTGCAGTAAAATACTTGGAAGCCTGTTGCGTGGTTTGAATCCCGGTTCTGTCCCTAACCTGGGAAAGCAGCCTTTTTGGGAGCAGAGGCAGGAAAGGACTGCCTTGCTCTCTGCTCTTCCCCTTGGCACATCTAACCACTGCGTGTCCTCGAGATGAGTTGGCTCAGCTTGCTGATCCAAGACCTGTTTTATTTTGGAGAGGGATTCGTTTGTTGGATCAGGAGCTCAACTGACTCATCCTGGGGCTACAGTGTTGCCAGACCTGCTGTGGAGGAGCATGAGGATGTGACCATTGCTTCTGGAAGTGGCCCCTGCTTTGATCAGATTATGTATAATGTAAAATGAGCTGTAGCTTCTCTGATTCCCCTAGAAGATTTTGGACACCTTCCCTGGCATACAGTTCTCTTGTTCTGGTCCCACTATTTTTATTATTTAAAGCCCTGCCCTGTCCATGATGAGCAGCTCCGCTCCAGTTTCGCACTGCGAATGAGGCAGCATTTTAGAGCTCCTTCACTAAGGGAGCCCTTCTTTCCCTGGAGAGTATCTGCCTTGTGCTAAGTGCATGCCTAAGGTTTCTCCACGTTAACTGAGAAAATGCTCTCCTTGCCTTCAAAGCCATCTTTAACCTAGCTGACTTGTTCACTTCTGAGCTCTTCTACAGCGCAACCAGCGAGTGAGCCCTTTGACTCATGGACCTGCATGCAGATACACATCGCCATTCAACCAGGAGCTGTCAGAGGAGCTGCTTGGTCACCTTCTGCCCACTTTTTCCCCACTGTGCTTCTTGCACGAGCTGAATAGTGGTTCTGAGCCGTGGGTCCTTTTCTTGCTGTTCTTCCAGTGTTACAGGAGGTGTGGGCTGGGGGCCTCCCAGCGCGAGCTGGAGTCTCGCTGCCCCCCTGGCTCCTGGATGTGCTCTCCCATCGCCCATGATGCTCCTTAGAGGCTGCACTTGGGTTCTGTCAGGCCGCCCTGCTTCAGTAAAGGAAAGGCGGAGAGTGGAAAGCAGGGCAGAAAAGTTGGGGGAGGGGGTTAGCAAAAGAGATCTCAAATTAAAAATGAACAAAACAACAAAATAAAAAGCTGACCTCCCGAGGAGGAGAAAAATATATGGGAGGTGCTGGCCTCCCCTCAGGAGAGGGGATCCCCTTCGCTGGTCTTCTTGCAGCAGGTTCAAGCAGGTGCTTCTCCTTGTGGCTGTGATGTAAAGGCCACCTATTTTGTCTGTCTATATATATATTTTTTTTAATGAACAAACTGGAAGATGCGGTGTCTGCATCAAGGGTTGGGTGCTGCGACCGGCGCCCCAGCCGCATATGAAGTGGGAGGCTGTGCCGGAGGCTCCCACAGCAGGACAGGGACCAGCCGCGCCCGGCTCCTTCGTCCAGGGAGCCGGGAGAAGCATCCTGGGGCAACAAGGGCTTCCCACCCTTGGAGAGCCCCTGTGCTCTGGGGCAGGCTGCCCTGTGCTGATGGAGCAGCTTTGCCCCAGCCTCCCCTCTCCTTGTGTCTCTATGCCTTCTCTCTGCTTTTGCTCTTAATATGATTCCATCAATATTTGTATTTTGGCCTTTTCCTCTTTCTTACATTCTCTTTTCCTCTTTGTTTTTTAAGCTGCCGTGGGGCAGGAGGGTTGAGCTGCTCCCGGGGGGCCTGGGCTCCCCAGGTTCCCCAGCAGGGCCCAGGGCTGGGGGTTTCCGAAGTCCCAGCGCATCAGCGGAGCTGCCGCGGGTGCCCTGGCCACATCAGCCCTGCTTTGTAGCCTGGCCATCGCCTCATCCAAACGTGAGGTGCATCTGTCAAGTCTGATCACCCCGGTGCGGGCTGAGGGGTTGCTGTGGGCCGTGAGAGCGGGACAGCAAGAGCAGCTGCTAAAAATAACTTGCGAGCAAAGAGGAGACTGCTTGGGAAGTGCCCGCAGCAGCCTGGGTTTAGATTGACCTAATTGTATGGATCCGTCTCTGTCTTTTTTTATTTTTTTTTTCTCCAAAGCAAAAACTTAAATACAGACTTTCGGGTGAGCGTGTACGTAGGAAAGGATTCTCTTTTAGTGCTGCTTCCTAAGGTAATAGGCCTTTTTTTCCCCTCCCAGTCTCAGCATTAACCGTAGCTTGACAGAGTAGAAAGGATTCTCCTTGTGTGTATTTTTCTTTTTTTCTAAAGGTTTCTAGACTTATGTGGCGTGGTGTGTTTGCCGTGCTCGACAGAAACACGAGGCTGCCCTTAATGGCAGGGTCTCCCAGCGGCCAAAGCACCCGCCAGCTCGGCAGGGTCCCTCCCTTCCCCTCCGCGCTCGGAGGGCCCTTCCCGTGGCGGCCGCTCTCGGGAAGCTGGCGCTGGGGAAGCGGAGCGCCCTGGAGCGGCTGCTGACCAGCCTGTCGCACGGATTTCCCTCACCTGAGCAAGTAGCTTGGTCTTTGCGTGATTACAGTCTCAGTACTAAGCTCTAAGCAAGCTGCACAGCCCCTCCAAAGGCTGCATTGCCTCCCCTAATGAGCAACTTGCACTCCAGGACCCTTGGGAAAGGCCGAACTGAGATGCCGTCTTATCTCGGCGCTCCTCCTTTAGGCCAGTGTCGGGTTTTCCCTAGCCATGGGCAAGGCCACCAGGCTCCCCCTGCCCCTTGATGCCGTTTCACACGCGTGTTACATCGGCTACGGGGACACGGGGCAAGTGGCTCCCTCCCACAGGTCCCACGGCCTTCCTGTGGGAAGCAGCGTGCTCCGGGCCGCGCTTCCGAGCTGCCCTGGGTGAGTATGGAGCCCTTCCCGCCGAGCTCCTGCAGTGCAGGCTCCACTATTGCAAGCCCAGGAGTAGTGGTTAAGCTCTGCTGGATGCTTTAGAAAAGACTCCAGGCTAAAATGAAAATGGAATTTGCAGAAATCACCACGACTCGTCGTTCTTTTTTTTTTTTTTTTTTTTGGAAACCACTTTCCTTGTTGCAGGATTCCCTTCCCCACCCAATTCTGTCCCAAAGTCAGGCGATTTCTATTTCTACTCACTGTGTGTAGTATCTTTACCTGGAGATCAGAAGTTGTGATCTCTGAAACTGCATTCCCCATATGGATGCCTTTCAGCTGTAATCAGGCTGTCATCCAACTTTCTCTCTGGCTTAAATGGATTGTGCTCCTCAAGTAAGTCCCACTCTGAGTAATGTATTTTCTGACCTTTTTTTGTAATGTCTGTGGTTTCATTTTGAATCTCTCCAGTGCTTTGAATTATCCCTTCTGAATTTTTAGATATCAGAAGTGAACAAGCTATTCCAGTAGCTGTTGCATGGATGCCAAGTACAGAGGAGGACCTTTTTAAAATTATTTATTTTATTTTTCCTAGATAATATTCCCCTGCTTAGGTGCCCATGGGTTGCTTTAGCAGTTAGCAGCCCTTCTGCCCATTCCCCTGTTCATCAGGATGCACTTCTAAGGCTTAACTGATCCTTCACGCGGTGGAATTACTTGGTTTGACTGACAGTTTTGCCAGGTACCTTGATTTGCTTTGTGCCTAGGGCCCTGAGGGAGGGAGGCCCCCTGTATTGGTGTCCCTAATCTCTCCATGAAATATAGGTCTCCCTGTCTCGTGTCACACAACTTCATTGCTTTCCTTTTGGCTTGTTGGTAAATGCAGCATGGAGTGTAGGACCAAGAATTAATGTCCAAGGCATGCTGGCATTACCTGGATCGGCCTTTCCAAGTCTGCTGCTTATCAGAAAACATCCTCTCTTTTCAGGCTTCTTAGCTGGCTCGTCTGAAATGCTTGGGTACAAATTGTGAGATTCTTCTGATCTTAAGTAACGTCTGATGACTGCTCTTTATTACAGTATTGAGTTACAGTCGAGAAGTCAGATGACATTTCCTGTGCCAAAACCAGCTTATATATTTATTGAATACTTCTGTTTTCCACGAGTAGTGATTGACGTGCTTTCTTTTTTTGGTTCAAGCTTTGACTAGGATTGTTTTTGAAATTCCAAGGATTCCTTTCGTTTGTTGTGAATTAAAAAAAAAATCTATTTTGGCTTTGGATTTCTGGCTTTGATTCCCAGAGTTTCCCTCT
Source organism: Nothoprocta pentlandii (assembly GCA_013398315.1). Classification (NCBI taxonomy): domain Eukaryota; kingdom Metazoa; phylum Chordata; class Aves; order Tinamiformes; family Tinamidae; genus Nothoprocta; species Nothoprocta pentlandii. Next base: position 36,822 of record VZSG01000879.1, read on the forward strand.
TTATCATTATACGTTTATTTCTGTCTCTTACAATGTTTTCTGTTAGGTAGCACACAGTTTGCTGAGGAAGAAAGGAAGATGTCCAGTAAAGCAGTGCATAAATGCATCTTTGCATATTGTCCCCTGTGTTGACTTGTAATTACTGGCTTTTTGTGAAATTAGGCCTTTATGAAATGGACGTAGGTATGTGCGTTACCATTTCCAACTTACCCGTTTGTATACTTAAGCAGGAGGAACCATAAATGAACTCTATGCCCAGTATAATCCTGAAGTCTTTGCTCACCCTTGCACTGGCCCTGAGACTGTTGGCTGCCTTTTATCAGCGAGGTGCTGTGGAATCACCCTTGTTCTGTGCAGGAAGGTGGCCAGAAAGCTGTGATTGAGCATCGTCAGTTCTCCGGCCGGCACCGTGTTCCTCTGTGTGTGCTGCTCACGGTGAAGGTGAATTGAGCAAGTGAGGATGTCAAGCTTCCTTCTTGTTTCTTGCCAAAACCAGGTGCTTAGGCAGCCAGGCGGTGTGGTGCACAGGGTTGTCTCATCAGGCTGAAGATTGACAAGTCTTTTGACCGTCTAACTGGTCAGTGAAAATAAGGGAGTATTGAGACACTTCCATGCCATTTTGGTCACTCGTTTTCCTATGGATGTGGCGGCTGCTGCTTGTAGCCTATTGGAATTGGCAGAGGCTGCAACCAGCAGCGTAAGGTTTCAAGGGAAGTGACTTGACTAAATTGAACATCCAGCAAATTCAGACGAAAGCGCAGAGAAGCTTTAGCCTTGGGAAGGGGAGAACTGAGTGGTCGACGGTGAGTGACTTGTATGATGCCATACTTGAATAGAGAGAATGAAGATGGATCAAAGAGGGCGTTTGAATTCAGGGGAGACAGACACCCCCAGGACTTGAGGCACTCGAGAGTCCTGTGAGATCTTTAAGGACTTGAAGCAACCTGATGAGTGCTCAGTGGAGGGAGCGGTGTGTGTGGGCACGTGAGCAGAGGAGGCACTTAGCAATTGGAAGCAGCAAGCAAGAGGGCCTGTGTGCAGTCCAGAGAGCAAGCGGAGGAATTGCGCGGTGTGAAGGCCTGCGAGGTTGCCTTTGAAGCAGCAAGACAGCAGCTGTAAACATCCTACTAATTCTTTGTTTCTTCTCCTCAAAATGTACACAAGGGGAGGAAGGAGGAAGAGCGCTTATGTGAAGCTGAAAGAAGTTAGGGTCATGGACCTATGTGTGCCTTAACATGCACGGCCTAGCCGGGAGCCGAGCAGCTGGCAGGACAGGCACGGCCTTGGACTTGCCCAAGGCCTCTCTCTGGGGCAGCTCAGGTGGCTTGAGAAGGAAGTCTCCATTGTGCCATCGGCCTGAAGGGCCTTCTCTTGACTGGTTGCTGCATCCAGGCCCTGGTGAAAGGTGTGCGGGCCCTGTCCTCGTAGCAGGGCTCACCTGGAGCTAGGAGTAGGAACCTGCAGCAGGCATTACGTTTCTGAGAGGAAATCCTTGTCCAGGAGTAAAATCCAGTGCCTCACCTGGGTCAGCACCACAGAATCACAGCATGGCTGAGGTTGGGAGGGACCTCCAGAGATCACCTAGTCCAACCCCCTGCTCCAGCAGGGACACCCAGAGCACGGGGCACAGGGCGGCATCCAGGCGGGTTGGGAAGGTCTCCAGAGAAGGAGCCTCCGCAGCCTCCCTGGGCAGCCTGTGCCAGGGCTCTGTGTGGCGGGTGGGAGCGGGGCCCTTGGCGCCGGCGCGAGCCGCGTGGTCGCACGCGGTTGCCGCTGCGCTCCCGCGAAGCCGCAGCGAGCGGCAGCAGGCGGCTGCCCCGAGCGAGCTGCGCTGCGAGAGCTGCCTCGTGCTTTGGTGTGGGGCCCTTCCTTCCTTCCCGGAGTTGTTCAGGTCCGTGTTTGGGTTCCCCTTCACAACGGCAGGTGTGAGGCGTATTGTGAGCCTGACAATGGCCTCCCGAGCGCGCGTCCGAGGCTGCCGGAGGGGCCGAAAAGGAGACTCCGGAAGCCGGAGTCCTTGGCTACTTAAACACGCTCATTTCTGCGCTGTTTGGCTGGCAAGTCAAGCCTTGCAGCCCACAGGGTAAAACTAAGGATGTTGAAGTATTTCTTGGCCTCTGTTGAGCCTCCGTTAAAGTATTTATGGGCTCTAATAGCCCCTGTGTGTATGTGCCGTGAGTGGCTCCGCAGGGCTGAAAGGCTGCTGGACGCTGCCGTGATGGGAATATGTATTGTTGGCATACTTTGGGAAGTAGTGGGATTGTTGCAAATGCTCAAAATGTTGTTCAGAATTGAAAGTGCAAGGTAGTTCCATCTGCATGTGAGGAAGAACGTATTCACTGTGAGGGTGCCAGAGCCCTGGCACAGGCTGCCCAGGGAGGCTGGGGAGGCTCCTTCTCTGGAGATCTTCCCAACCCGCCTGGATGCCGCCCTGTGCCCCGTGCTCTGGGTGTCCCTGCTGGAGCAGGGGGTTGGACTGGATGATCTCTAGAGGTCCCTTCCAACCTCAACCATTCTGTGATTCTGTTAAGTTTTACCTGCACAGTGCCTCTATCTCAACTTTCTGTAGCAGAGAAGGGGATTGGAGTTGGGAGTTCTGGAGTCCTTCCCATGATTTTTGCCGACTTCTACGCAGTTGGCGTTGGCTGAAGGGAAGGGAGAAACACGCGTGGTGCTTGTGAGCTGTAGCGTTTCGGTAGAGAAGCAAGGTAATCCTTGGTTCAGCTACCTTGGGAGCATCAGCACCTTCATTTTTAATCACCCTGCACTTGAACAACCTGAGGAGCTGCTGCGCCCAAGGCCCCGAGGAGGCGGTGAGAGGCAGCCTGGAGCTTGCGGCAGTGCCCCCTTGTCAGGGCCAGAAATTCAGCCCTGGCTGCGTGGTGGGAGAGATCCCTGCGTGGCCGCTGGCTCCGAGCACTGCATTGGGGCAGGTGTCCCCACAGCAGGTGCTGCGAATCCCGGCCAGCGCGGCTGGAGACGAGTTGTCTCCCACCGCCTCAGACAGCGGTAGGTGGTTACCCTGGGACAGGCGAGGGGGGTACCCGGCTGACCCGGGGGTGCTGCTCATCCCGGTGCTCCGGCCCTGCGGCGGGGTTGCCCTTTACGTGGCTGGGATTGCTGCAGTGAACCCTGCTGCTCGGCTCCCCTTCATGCACAGCGACTTGGGAAGCTGTTCATATGCTAGGCAGGGAAAGAGAGCAGGGAACGTGCCCACAAGGATGCTTTTATGCTTTTAATGCGCTTTCCTAGAAAGGCTTTTAATGCTTTTGCTTTCTTGCTTCTTCCACTTATAACAGGGAGGTAACTTTACCATGCAATTTTATTTTGCTTCCCTTTTCCGCTGTGCACAGCAGTTGATCTTCTCTCCCCTTTCTTTCCTTATTTTCCTTTTTTTTTCTCTCTTTTTATTCCCTCTCTCTTAAAATATCTAAATCTGCTCTTCTTGCGAAAGTTTTGGGGAAGGGATAGATCTTGCCATGCAAATGGCAGCATTTGCAGTAATGTGCTTTATTATAAAATTGTTCCATGGAGTTATCGGATGCCTGAAAGCAAATGGCTTTCAGGACCTGAAAGGTAACCCGGGAGAGGAGTAACAGCTCATTTGGACTTTTCAAGAGCAAATCATGTCAAGCAAACCTACTTTTGTTGTGACCTTATGGATACAGGGGTAGTGTAGTAGAGATCTTGACTTGAGAACGTTCAAACTCCTGTTCTCATAAGTAGTCTAGGAAAGTGTTGGGTTACTTAAACGGCCTCGGAAGGGATGCACAATTCGTTGGCAATTCTGTTTCATTGTAACTCTGAGTGCTTCAGTGCAGAGTTAGGCTGGCGTGTTTAATGGCAGAGTCTTTAAGCAGTCCCTCAGACTGCACTGTGTTTCACTAGTTTCCCAGGGATGTTTCCCGCTGTAATTCCACATGAAACGCATTTCCTCGCATGGTGACTCCAGGAGTTTCGAAGGATGCTCCAAGCTGAGGGGCGCTGGCTGCCGCTCCCTTGGGGCACATGTAGCGCGTTAGCTTTTGGGGGACCCTTAAGCGGAGCGAGGCAGAAGCCTGGCCGGGCAGCAGGTTTGCAGGAGAGCCGGGGGCTTCCCGAGGCGGACACGCGTGAGCCCGACTGCGGCGCCGCAAGAAGGCCCTGGCGTGAAGGGAGCCGCGCTCTGGCTGCCGTGCCTGGAGCTGAGAGCTAACCGGGACGGGGTCTCAGGGAGAAGCGGCCTCCCCAGCGCTGTGGCCCCCTCTGCAGCAGCCCTGGGCGTGATGGAGGGGAGAGGGAGCCCGAGGAGGGAGCTCCTGGGGCTGCCGCGCTGAGCCCATCCACGTGGGTGCCTTTCTGGCTGACCGTGGCCCTGCCCTGGTGTTCACTGCCAGACCCCTTCCCCTGGAGGACACGGTGCTGCTCTGCAGGCTGCACTGGTGCTTCGGTTCCTTCAGCTGGAGGAGACCACGGGGAGGTGGTTTTATGCTTGGTTTTGGTGCTAGGAGCAACGCTGTGGTTACTGCTGCTCGTGTTAATCAGGTACAAAAATTAGTGCGCGTCTTGGCCTTGCATCACATTCTATGTGCTGAGCTGTTTGCATGTGGAAAAGGGAATATTTTTGTTACAGTGTTCTACATGAAAAATTCTGCTAAATATATTTAATTAAAAATATGCTCAGTGTTTTATTTTTGCGATTTTTTTTTTCTTCCTCTGTTACGCTGAAACGCACGTGCTGGTTGAAGTGTTTGCTTAACTCTCTTGTATTCTACTCTTGTTGGTCGGTGGTCTTACTTGTGGATGTATTCTGATTATCTCCATCTTCTTTTGATTTCCAGGAGACAAAGATGGCAGCAAAGTGACTACAGTAGTGGCAACTCCTGGACAAGGTCCAGATCGACCACAAGAAGTTAGCTACACAGACACCAAGGTGATTGGAAATGGATCTTTTGGTGTCGTGTATCAAGCCAAACTCTGCGATTCAGGAGAGCTTGTGGCCATTAAGAAAGTCCTGCAGGATAAAAGATTTAAGGTGAGACTGCATAACTGCAGAATATTCTTCATGGATTTTGCTTCATTTTCCATTCCTTTGATGGCAAACTTTCCTGCTGATTATTTTCTTTGGAACATATAAATGCGAGCAAAACTTTAAAGACCAAAGATTAAACAGATGGTTTGTGATAAATGCATTTAGTTTAACTTGAAAATCAGTGAGTCACTGCTGTTATGTTTATTTGAGTTACTGCAAAACAGGAAGCTGAAGGTCCTGGTTTGATGTTGTAGTGCTGTTCCCAATCCCGGACTAGATTCCTCACACAATGAAATGGGCGAACAGAGGAAAAGCTGTTCTTAAACTTACTTCTACCATGGATTCTTCTCCAGTCATTATGAATTAACCCAGAAAACACTGAGCCCAGGGCAGTTTGGTGTGAAGGGGAGCTTTATGAATGTGACCTAGTCTGGCAGGTTTACTAGGCTAGTGGAACTTCTTTTCTGAGTTAGCAAGCAGCGTTTGGAAAGAAAAATCACACGTATACCAGGGCGATATTCAATGCAGATAAAAGCTAAGGACCACTAGCAAACTCATCACCGCGATTACCTCTAGTGCCAGGTGGACATAGAAGGCTTTGTTGCTTTCCTTTGCAATCAAGTGGCCTGCAGATGAACTTGTGCAAGCAAGCTGTGAATGGCAACAAAGCTTTGGCTTTCAACACCTGAAATGAAAAGCCTCAGTTTTCTCTCCTTTCTATTTATTTACTTGTTTTCCATCTGCTAATATACAGTCAGCTTTGCTGATGTTAATTGTAATTTGTATCCTATGCTGCTACCAAGATCATTCTTTAAAAGTGTTTTACCTTTTTTGGGGGCCTTGAAATTGATGCTGCCATCACCACAGGCTCCAGCATGTGAGAGACATTAAATAAAGAACGGAAATGGGAAGTATTTTTAAATCAAAGAAGTGCAAGTGAAGGGTCCTGCACCTGGGGAGGGATAACCCCAGGCACCAGGACACGTTAGGGGTTGACCTGCCAGAAAGCAGCTCCATGCGGGGAGGGACCTGGGAGTCCTGGTTGACATCAAGGTAGCCATGAGGCAGCAGTGCCCTCATGGCCAAGAAGGCCGATGGGATCCTGGCTGCATCAGGGGGATGTTGCCAGCAGGGCAAGGGAGGGGATCCTGCCCCTCTGCTCAGCTCTGGGGAGGCCGCACCTGGAGTATTGGGGGCAGTTCTCGGCTCCCCAGGACAAGAGGGACGTGGAGCTCCTAGAGAGGGTCCAGCGGAGGGTAACGAAGATGATTAAGGGACTGGAGCATCTCTCGTATGAGGAGAGACTGAGTTAGCCTGCAGAAGAGAAGACTGAGAGGGGATCTGATCAATATGTGTAAGTACCTTAGGGGAGAATGTACGAAGGATGGGGCCAAACTCTTCTCAGTGGCATCTAGCGACAGGACAAGGAGTAATAGGCATAAATTAAAATTTCAGTTAGTAAATTAAAATTTTCGGTCAGATAGGCAGTTCCATCTCCGTGTGAGGAAGAACTTCTTCACTGTGAGGGTGCCAGAGCAGTGGAACAGGCTGCCTGGGGAGGTTGTGGAGTCTCCTCCTCTTCCAAACCCTCCTGGATGCCGCCCTGTGCCCCGTGCTCTGGGTGTCCCTGCTGGAGCAGGGGGTTGGACTAGATGATCCTTAGAGGTCCCTTCCAACCTCAACCATTCTGTGATTCTGTGAAATAAGCTGAACGTGTGCAGTGCTTTTTATCTTGTGCTTGAGAAAAGCATGTTATCTTATGATTTTTTTACATCTGCTAATTCCTGGATTGTATATGTGTTTAAGGTAATAATTGATATTCGCAGTCAGATGCAAGAGGAGAATTCTAGGAATGGCTAGGAGATAGGAATGCTTGAAGCTATTTGATCTCTTCTGATTGGGTAGTGTTAGGTGGAAGAGCAGTCCATTTCCTACCAGAGTCCAGCTGCTTTGCTGTCAGCTGGCACTTCAGATCAAAATCCTTGACTGAGCTTCTGTTACCTCATGACTTTGAGGTTGTGCATCATGTTGACACAAAAATTTGGCCTGGAATCTTAGTTTCTGCTCATCGCATAATCGCAGTAGTGATGGTCTGTCATGTCTTAAAAGTTATTTGTGAATCAGTAATGGACACCTAGAATAAAAAGGCTGGCTTTAGTTATATTTCTTGCAGTAACTGATTCTATGATACTCTGTCCGACTAGATACCATTTTAATTTGGATTTTTAGCAATTAGAAAAAAAATGGTGTCTTTGAACAGGAGCCCTCTCTCCACTGTTAAAAAGAAGTGGTGAAATCTAAAGGCTGGGTGTTTCTCCCTTGGATTCTGACCAATTGCTCATGCCCATTGGACACAAACTGGGAACACCACCTTGGCAGAGACTTAAACATGCCTAGAAGGGAGTAATAACATGCATGTGTACATTTACTGGTAAATAGTATCAATTAAAAATACATATTTTAAAAAAATCCTAATTTTTTGGGTCATACCTGCAATGTTAGTCAAGTGTTTTCTCCTGTTCCTACCTAAAGTTGCATCCCAGTGGTATGACCTCCTCCACCTTCATCCTCATCTCCCTGATTTTTCCCCACCTTCATCTGTGCCGGGCAGTGGCAAGTGACAGTAGGGTGTGGACTGTGGTGTTGTGTCTGCTTTTTTGTGGTTTGGACTCCATGTTGTCAACTTCTGAGGGAGTTGAGACACACTTGAGACACATGTCTGTGCAAGCCCCAGGGATAGAGATTTATCAGGAGGACAGTTAATGTGTGGAAGCTGCTTTCTGCAGTGTGGACCATCAGTGCAAATTTCAACTGTCTTCTCCAAGGTGGTGCCTGCTTGCCCCTTATACCCCAGTAGGTTTTGCTTGGTGCATGCTGCATAATTCCTCTCCTTTCTTAGTGAAAATAAATAAGGAAGTTTTGAGAAGCCCGTGAGACATCCTTGAAAGTTAAGGGTCGTGATTCAGAGGCTCTAGCAAGTGCCAAGGGAACGTGATCTCCTGGCAGTCTTCCTGCGTGTCACACATGACAGGAAAACGCACCCGCTTGGCAATGTTCAGGTTTTGGTAAAGAGCATTTTAAAATTCACATGTGGCTAGTTCAGTGTAAGCTGCCAGAGCAGCGGTGTGGTTCCACTAGGCACAGGAACAAGCAGCTGGGGAGAAGAGCGTGAAGAGGGTTTCAGGCCTCATCTTTTGGTGTGCAGTTGTTGAGAACTCGTGAGGCTGCATGATGCAGCTGCTCCCCGTGTTAAGAATGGAAACATAAGTCACGTTGTTTTGGGTGCTCTACTCGGTACTGATGCGAGTGCTGTGAGTGAGAATAGGAGTCAGTCTTGCTGCAGTCTAAACTGCAAAAAGTAATAATAACCGAGCAGATTTACTAACACAAATAAGAGCATTCTTAGTCCTTTTTTTGTATTAGTTCTTTTTTTCTCATTTGTAGAAAATCCCATTGGAATGAATACATGAATTACTAGAATTACATTCTAGTTGACAGATTGTAGATACTGATGAGCAGGTCATATCTGGATTGCAATACTGAATATGTCCTGTGTTTTGCTAGGCTGCTACCATCCAAATGATGGGCAGAATTCTTAATAATTCTGCCCCTTTTCAAATAGTCTAGATGGGGCATCGCTACCAGTAGCTCCTATGGCCCTCAAGCACGCAGCAGAAGCCCAGCTTTCCATGCTGTGAATTGCTTGTATGTCGGGATCAGATTGACTCAAATTGCTTCAAATATATGAGGCTGCTGCTGCAAGTATAAAAAGGGCACTCTTCAAAGTGCTCTGTATCCGCCGTCCGTGTTAATCACAGCGGCTCCTGATCGTAGCAGCTCACGTGAAGGAAAGGGAGAATCCTACTGGAAGAACGGGCAGGGCGTTCGGGATCATGGGCCGTGCCAGCCCTTGAGGAGGCTCCCGGGTTTTACACAGGTGGCAACGCTGACCCCGTTTCCCTCTGGCTCGGCTTGGCGGTGCCGTCCCGTGCGTGCGCACGGGCAGGACGGGGCGCCGCTGCCTGCAGGGGCTGTGCCAGCTCCTCGCAGGCACCTGGGGCTGGCAGAACTAGCAGAAGGAACTAGCTGCTCCCAAAGCTTTTCCAAAAGCCTCCCTGGAAGCCTTCCTATCCCCAGCTGCAGGGTTGCAGCCCCGCTGAGAGACTGCTTGTCAGGTCTGGCATGAGAAATCAGAGATGTCTCCGCACACGGGTGGGATTATTTTTGCATGTTTTAAGAGCTGGAAAGCTGTTCTCAGTTTCAGCTGGCTTCTTACAGACTAGGCTGTAGCTGTTGTATGCAGGCCGGATCTGCAGCCCCAGCTGAGCTTGGTGTAGCTGCGTTGCTGGAGATGGTTACTGCAATAGCAGTGTTTTTCATAGCAGAGCTTCATCTGGGCATTTCTTGAAGGCTGCCTGCCCTGAGCCAGATGTGTCCTCTGGCAGTAACGGCGGTTTCAAATGCCTCTGTTTCCAGAGAGGTGTCTGAATGTTCATTCCCAGCCTTGGGTTTTGGCTGATTTATCTACTCCTTGCTGGCAAGGCTGGTGGTCTGTGTGTAGCTTTGCTGGCGGGTTTGGAGGACTCAGTGTCCTGCTTGCTCTCCCACCTGAAACCTCCTGTGCCCTACAGGAGTAGCCCAGCAGAGATCGAGGAGCATCACCTAGAAAACAGTGTCATCTACCATTCATGCCTTGTTCAAGCTGGTGCAGTGAAACGATTTGCAATTACATCGTGCCTCTTTCTGCATTATGTTTTCAAATCTGCCGAAGGAAATGGATGCCCAAGAGATGGTAACGCAAAGCAGTTCCTGAGCGTGGCGAGTTGAAATGGGGCGCAGTTTGTTTGGATGCCCGTGCCTGCCTGGTAGGGTGAATTCCCACGTGTTTCCCCTGGGAAAGCCACGTGTTTATAGGGCAGTACCTGCCCTAAGAAAGGGAGGAGGCCGAAGAACCCCTGAGGGTTCTGTGGATGCTCGTTTGAGGTCTGTGCCGTAGGTACATGCTGCCGTTCAAGTGCCGCAGTTATTTTGGATGTTGAGCATTTCTATTTCCACAAGTTTCTGTCTAGCACTGCTCCCTACGCTGTGATTAAAGAGATGATTTTAAAGCAAGGTGGCCATTTGTGGTCAGCTTTCTGTCCCCTCGTCTGCTTTTGGGGCATCACTTGAGACTGAGAGCGAACTTGCCTGTCGTATGTGTGTGTTTTGTAACTGAAAAAAAGAGACTTAAAAGAATGGGCTTTTTATAAAAAGCCTTTACCCCATCACTCCAGATAGTTTGTGCAACTGCCGTAGCAATGATTTTATTTTCCCCTGTTTTATCTCAAATGCACCAAGTGAGTTTGTATGCTTGCTTTTCACAAAATATATTAATATTTCTGTTCTTAAATTTAAGCCTGAGACTTCCCTGGGACATAGAGGTTGGACAAGAATAACACAGTATTTTCCAATCCTGACATTGAGAGTGAAGGCAGCAGTTTAAAAGGATTCCAAATATGTCACGGTATGGAAAATAGTTTAAAGCACGTAAATAGCTGCAACTCTGCCCCACACTGTAGCTAGGTGAGCACAGCAGGAAGATTTCTTTTCAGAATTTCTGAACCTTGTGAACCTGAAGTTTCATTTTAAAAAGACGCCCTCCTTCCCCCTCTCTTCATTTCCTATACAAGAAACATGAGAACTTGGCAAGAAATAGGGCAGAGCTCCTCTTTATTACTCACCTTTGTAGATGGCAAGGGCTTGCTTAGTGATGGCACCTTCTGTGTGGAAGCAGCAATATCCGTGGCGTGGGTCCTTAGGCACGTGCTGCCAGCACAAGGAGTGGCTTTACCATTCTTAATATTTTTAGGGTGCTCTGCTGGTCCCTAAAAACATTTGTGAAAAGTATGCGTTTTGTATTGGAATTTGCTTCTCCCGTTCTGATTTAAGAACCAAGCACTAGCGGCTGCCACTGTACCCCTTCGCTTAGCATGGAGGTAAAGCGGGTTTTGGCGGAGCGCAGCCTGGCGGCGATGGAGACCGTGAGCTGCTCCTGGTGCTCTCAGTGCCCTTACTCGAAGGGGACAGAGCGGGGCAAGAAACGCTTCATGTCACCATAAAATTCCTGATTTTTTGGGTTTTTTTAAATCTTGATTTTTTCATCTCCTAGTTCCAGCTCCCGGATAGCCCGAGTTGCGTGTGCTGCCCATCGGAGCTGGCAACGTTGCAGCACTGGCTGTGGAAGGAGCTGGGGGTGGGTGAGACCAGTGTATAGGCACAAAACCAGTGAATCCTTTCTTTGAGCTAAAAACGGTGCTTTCTGCCACTGCTTTCCATGTCTGGCACATCCGAGGTGCCAAGGCTTTTGGGTGCCATTCTGGATTCTCCTTTAGACGTCCCCACAGCACGAGGTGATCTCCAAGCAGCAGATGCAGCACGAACACTTCTTGTACCTAGCGACGAGTGCTCCCTGTGGCGCTCACTTGCCTGCGTTGAGCCCTGCTGGGCTAAGTTGCCTTTGCTTCCCCCCGCCTTCCTTGGTGGGTGGGACGTGGTGGTGAAGGGCTTGCCTTCAGTTTTAGTCTGCGAAGGCAGATTGGTATCTTCAAAATACTTGGCTGCTGAATGAGGCCGTGGCAGATCTTGGTGTCTCCTTTGAAGTCGGCCTTTGGTATTTAGTCAAATATCTTCCTGGGGTAGTGATGTGCTTGAAGGGGGAAGGAGCAACTGATGAAACGTGAGGCACAAGGAGGACGGAGCCGGTTCTGCCGCCTGCTGCGTGGAAACTTCCTTGAGTAAAGAGGGGCAAAGGTGCCCTCCTTCCTCCATGCCCACCTTGCACAGCTGCCTTGCAGTTCAGTCCTTGCCTCTTTTCTCCCTTTTGCTTCAAAAAAAAAAAAAAAAAAACCAAAAAACCCAAACCTGCACATGCTGTTCTTTATTCCTGGGGCCCCTCTTGAAGAGGGACAACATATCCAGCAAACCAAATGAGAGTTTAAGGGGACATGAAAATTGGAGCAGTTTTTGGTTGTCTCTTAGCCTGCGGTGCCCCTGCTGTTTTGGGCCCAGCTGGCGGGCTCGGCGTGGGCTTCCAGGGCTGTAAGAGCCCAGGAATTGCCCATTGGGCATTTTGGTCTGAAAGGTGATGGGCACTACCCGTTCCTGCTCTGAAAAGTCATGGCAAGAGCTGAGGAAATACTGTCAGACAGCTATTTTCAGTGTTTTGCCAAGCGTTCATTGTGCAGAGACGCAGGCCCTTCAATGCCTGCGGGGCATATTCCAGAATTAGCAGCACTTCTAGCTTCCCTCTCTCTGCCTTGGCTACTTCCTCTGCTTGCAACAGCCGGGAAAGGGAGTCTCGAGTGCCAAGCGAGGGCTTTGCAGGCTGTGGGAGGGCATGAACTGCTTCTCTGCCCTCTTAGGTTGCCCTGCTTTGGGAGATGCTGCTTGTGGGTGGTGGTGCTCAGAGGTCCTTCCCTCAGTGTCCCCCAGCTGCGGTATGCGGTGAACCTTGACGTCGTGTCCAAAGCTGGACTTAAGGTGATGGACGTGGTGAGATCCTATTAATGACCTTGATTCTTGCACCATCTGCCACCAGAAATAAAGCCCAGTCTCTCTTTTTTTAGTGGCTCTATATGAGTTGTCTCATGTAGTGACCTCCAAAAAAAGAAATTTTGAGGAAAGATGATGAGAAAATTCCTTCCACTGAAGAAAGTTCTAGTTGTGCTTGATGCTTTGGTGCTGTGTTGATATCTGCCTGAAAACATAAGCAATGTGAGGAATAACGAACTGGTTCTACCATCTTCCTCTTTGGGAGAGAGGAATAAGGAAGGGAGCGACATCAAGTGCAGCTGGACTTCCCCAGATGGTGCCATTTAGTGTGGTCCTGGAAACCTGCTTTGGAGTTTCACCTCGATGGAGGATGAGTGTCTGTCTGCAGAGCGGGGTTTGCTTGTGGAGCACCTGCTGGCGTGAGGAGTGGAGGCTCCTGCGCGTGTCACGCTGCACGTTGTGTCCTGCTCCAGGATCCTCCTCGTGGGCCGAGGAGCCCGGCGTAACGGTCGGGGCCCTGGCAGCCGGGTGGGCTGCCCCTCTGCCCTGGCGCCGCTCCCCTGCGGCATCCGGCATCCCTCCCAGCCAGGGCGATGGGGCACTCGCCCGGCCCAACACACATGTCCACCCGAGGCACCGGAGCTGGATCCTACGTATGGAAAAGAGCAGCTGAGTCCCGTTCGGAGTGTTATTCAAGAGGCTCTCTGATGCCATAGAGTCACAGTCACTTCCCTTCTTTCCTTCAGGAGAAAGATTTTTTTTCTCCCTTTGTTCGCCTTCTCCCTTCGTTCGCCTAGAGTTTGTCAAATGAGAAGGAAGACAGAATACCTAACTTGATGCCTTTTAGAGCTCCACCTGCCTCTGTGTTACTCACTGGAAGATTTGTCTTCGTGCTGGGTATGGTGCTGGGTTAGCAGGCTCTTGTGCGCCTTCGTCTTGGCTGAATGTCACCAGACAAATGAGTCATAAATGTTGTACCAAGTTTGGGGGAAGCTTGAAAACAGACAGCCCATTTATACCAGCCACCTCATGGTGCAGAGATGTTGGCTGATTGTGAATGAAATCATCTGGGGCAGACTGGGTCCTGAAATGGGTCCATGTAGCTTCTTGGGGCGTTCTGCTTCCTGACATCCGAAGCTTTGCTGGTTTCAGTTCTATTGCTCTCAGGGTAAGTGTACAGCAATATATATATTTATTTTTTCTCCTTGTTTTTTGAACACGGTTTCCTAGTAAATGCTTTAGTTACCTGTCTGAACTCAGGAGGGCATCTTGGTGGAAAAATTTGGTTGATAATAGAGGAAACTAATTAAAAAAAAGTGTAGATGACTCCTTTGGGTACGAGCATGAGTGGTTTGTGTGGGCATTGGCACTCTGGTGTCTGCTGTTGCCAAATGTGGTACAGGGGCTATAGGCAGTGTCTTACATGGACACCGCTGCGTCTGCTCGCTGACCATGGTCAACGTGTGCAATGTGTAAGCACGGTTCAGAGCGAGTCTCACTGAGCAACAGAAAGGAGAGCAGAACATCTGGGGTGAGCACACGTTTCTCAAGAATTCCCCCCTGTAAGGGTGAATGCTTGATCTTTCTCTTTGTGGTGCAGTGCTGGATGTGCTCTGTAAGCAGTAGGCAATTTTGAGTTGTGAAATGGAAGATGGTCAGAGTTGGTGATTCCTCCCTGAGAGAGACACACTAAGAGTTCCATAGACAGGAGGGAAACGGTGGAAACGGCTCCGATTCCTGGATTTGGCTCTTCTGTAAGTGCAGCACCGCAGTGAGCTGGGCCAGAGACCTGGAGCTTGTCTAGTTGCTCTGGTCCTTGTTAGCTCCATTCGCTGGTCATGAGATGCCTCCCCAAAGCAGAAGCATAAGAGAATGAAACAGCAATTCTTTCCCCAGTGTGCTGGAAACCACAGTAAGTGCGTGGAGTCAGCATTTGAAGAGCAAAGAGTCAAGAACTGGATATGTAGCATGTTTATTTTGTTGTTCTTTGATCCCTTTACCCTTCAAACAAGTCATTATAAGTCAGGAAGGGGTCGACAGACTCCTAGTTTGCCGACACGGTGTCCCCGGTGCAGACGCGCGGCGCTCCGTGCAGCGGGTAGGAAAAGGTCCCTTCGCCCTGAGCTCTGTGGCATCCTGTCCTGCTGGCCTGTCCACACGGATCTGCGGCTGGGCAGTTGTGTCCTCAGCAACAAGTCACTGCCCGGTATGTTCTGCTGGATGAACTTGGAGTGCAGAAGGATCTCAGGACTGCATGGATCCAGTGTGAAGCCAGCGTGTGCGAACAACAATGTGTGAACAACAAAAGCCAACATGTGTGAAGCCCCTGTTTGCAGGTCTGGGGAGGGGAATGGCTTGAGCTCCGAAGGCGCAATCCCACTGGAATATCGTGCAGTGGGTGGTGTTCCAGGGAACGTGTTGCTTCCGGGCCCGCTGTCGGCGGGAGCCAGCATGGGAGCTTCTCTGCTAGAAACTCGGTCTGTTCTGCCCGTGAAGAGCAGTGCTGCAAAGCCAGTTCCCGTGACTGGCCTTGAGGAAAGGACCAGCCCTGGTTACATGAAGAAACGGGGCCACTAACGCTCAGCCTTGGCCTCTGCACCCTGGCATCGGGCTCCTTCTTGAGCACTCATCTCTGGCTGCTGCAGCTCTTACGGCATAAACTCTGTAAAATAGAGCTTCACTTGCTTACATCTATATTAAATTATTGCTGACTGGGAAAACAGCTTTCATAGCCTGCTTCCCTGCTTCTAAGATACACATTTGTAAGTTGTCCCTAAAATAAAATGAAACCTTATTACTTAGAGACTGGTTACGTGTATGTTGGCTCATAGTTGTTGGGGTGGGGGCTCAGTGCTGATAGTCGTGGAGACCATCTAGACAAGGGAAAGGAGGGAGAGGGATGTCCATTTATTGACAGGCCCCAAGGTCAGGTACCCTTTTCATTGGTTTCTGTAGTTGTGGCAACTTTTTTTGTGTCACAGACGAGAAACTTGGGCTTAAGCAGATGCAAGGGCTGTTTGCTGTGTCTGATAAAGACTTATCCTAGAGGGAAAGAAACAACTAAATTCCTTGTCTCTGTTTGGGAGCCTCAGGGCTTTATTAAGTAATGCCTGAGCTGTCATTTTGGGGGTGCTGCACACCAAGGTGTAGCCCCTAACATCTAGGCCACCAAGGGGTGTTACATTTGATACAGATCAGAGGTAGATTTTTATTGATTTCAAGAGGCCGTATACTGAAGCTTGTCGTTGCTAACAAAAATGTTAACACCTTACATGTTCTTACATACGATTTCTCAAAACCCAAGGAAACAGAAGAGCAGCTTATTCACCTCTCCCCTGCTATTGAAGGGTAACGTAGCCAGCTGAGAGCCGAAACCTTGCGGGGAGAAGCTTCAGCACAGACATACACAGTGATCTGTGACCATCCTGATAGCTTTAGCTGGTAGCCGGCTCGTGGTTTAAAATCTTGCTCAGACTCAGGTCTGCCCCTCTCTGCGCAGCTGCTTGCCGTGGGAAGGTGAGTGTTGGCATTGCTGAGGCGGCAGGATTAGCGAAGGGCAGGCCGCTGCCCCCCGGAGCGCTGCCCCCTCAGCCCTGGAAAGGCTCCGGCTTCCCTGGGAGCCCGCACGTGCTCCGGGGGCGCCTCTCCAGGCCGCGTAGCGAGAGACTTCATTTCGGAAACGAAACCTGTGCAGGGCGATGGTGCTGGTGGGTTTTGCTGCTGTGTGTCACCAATTCCCTCCATTTCTAGTACCTCAGAGGAGCTTGCTGAACGCAGAGCAGAAATACTTCCCCCTTTGGAACAGATTGGCCTTGGTTATCAACCCTCTGCTTGCTGATGTGATTCCCAGACTGCGGGCGGCTCATGGAAGTTTCCAGAACTGAAGCTTGGAACTTCTGGAAGTTTGCGGCCTGCGGCGGTTCCTACCCTCCCTTGATTTAAGGAGGCAGGGCAGAAGAGCTCCGTTGTGTTCACGTGTGAACGTGCACGCCGGCTCCCCCACGGGTGTGCATGGCGGCGCTCAGGACAGCAAAGGGGTCAGAGGAGAGCAGATGTCAACAACTTGCTGGGCCGTGTGGCCTGTCGGCGGTGACGGGCGCCGCTGCTCCTCAGCAGGTCCCCGTGAGAGGACGCTGGTCAGGTGCTGCTCTTTCTGCCCTTGTATGCAACAGGTAAGGCAAGGGCCTCCACGCAGGTGACCCCCACAGCATGTTTTTTGGGGAGGCCCGCTGGTCATCCTCTAAGCAGGACTAGCTCGTGTGTATGTGTAGAGAGGTTGAGATTGCACGGGAAAAAAACATAGCAAAAATTGGGAATACTGTTACCAGCTTTCTTGTCTTGCCTCTCTCCTCAAATTTTTATTTCTGAGATTTTTTCCACCCAAATCCTCTTTATCTGCAGTCCTTGCACAGGTTTTTCTCTTTCTTCTCTTTTTCTCTTTTCTTTTCTCTTTTTCTCATTTTTTCTGTGTTTGGAAAAAACGTCTTGGCTTCCAGGCCCTGCAGCCCCAGCTACGGCTCTTCCCCCGGCCCATACTCCGGGGCCGCTTTGTTGCTCCAACAACACGAGTTGTAGCTTTAGGAGCGGGAGCTTTGGCGAGGCTGGAGAGAGAAGGCCCCGTGCAGCAGTGAGGGAAGAGCCGCGCTGGATCTTTGGGAAGTCGAGTGGCTCCAGAGGGGCCCTCGGGATAGCTGGGTGTTAGCAGGTGCACGAGGCAGAAGGATGAGGTGGTCACCGGCTGCGCTGGCTCTGCCGAGCTACCCTTGCGAAATTCCTGTTGTAAAAAGCCACGTGCAAATAGGCACTAAACCCTCCTCCGTTGTCCCGACTGTTTCCTTGGGGAGAATTGAGGCTCGAAGTGAACGTGAAGGTCTCCTAATGGTTTTATTTCAGTGAGGCTGTGACAGCCTTTAGCTGGAGGAGAACAGTTCTGGAAGGTGTGACAGTGTTCACAGGGTGCCAGTGCCGACCGAGGGGAAAGGCTCCGGAGCTGCAGGGCTGAGAGCCTGTTCTAGCAAAGGGAACGGCAGCGTCTCTGGTAGCGTGCAGTGGATCCCTATGTGGCCGTAGCTGCCTTTCCCCTTCAAGTCCTGAGATAAATTTCTTGTATCCAGCAAAAAGTCAACCCGGTACAATTATTTTACAGCTGTCGCAGGAATGCACTGCTGCCTTTTAATAGGAGAATACCTCTTTGAGGAAGCTTGGCTTGCTTTAGTACATAAATCCATGAAGACTTACTTTTGACATGTTCTTATAAATACATATTCTTGTAAATACATGTGTTGCTATAAATAACACCGAACGCTTGGCAGGGCTTTTTTTTACCGTCTCATACAGGGTTATCTCAGACCTGCAATTTCCACGTGGTAGTTTTAAAACTCAGCAACACCCGCTCGTGTCTGACCCACCTGCTCCGGAGTGGGAGCTCTCCCGAGTGTGGGGAGAAGAGCTTTTGTGGATGGGCCTCGGGGGAGGACTCGAGGGCCACGTTTGAACTTCCCTGCTGGGGTTGTGACCTGATTTCCCCCAGCCCAGCTCTGAATCCTCCCAGGAGCAGTGCAGCCAGGCTCCCTTGGAAATCCGCAGGGAATGTTTAACCTTTGGAAGGGCTAGGTCATCTGGGAACTCGTCAGAAATAGTCTTTCTTCTGAAAGATTTCATTCTGCTTGGCAAATAATCCCGCGCAAAGCAGCTCATTCCGCTTGCCCTTCCTCCTCGTGCTCTGGCCAGGCTTCAGCAACTGGTGTCTGCTTCCTCAGAGCTCTCAGGGAGGTGGAAGGTTTTATTTGGATAGAAATTAAAGCCTCTAATGCCCTCCAGTATCGGACATCTTTGTGTCATGCAGAAATATTCCTGAAGCCAGCGAGTGAGTAAACCTAGGAGGAAACACTTCATCTGCTCCCTAAAACAACTTTTTTTGAACCTAAGGAGAGTTCTTGTTAGCGGCTCTGCTGAAATCTTTCTGCGTGCAACATCTGCTGCATCATACGTAAGAAGAGAAGGCCAAGAGTAATAAAACGTTTCATTAATGTTTAATAACATAGTGATTAGCAGCTCAGCAAACGTCTTATGCCCCTGGGAGATTGGAACTTCTTTGATTAATAGATTAATTGCAGCCTGTTCCGCTTGTGATTGCAGGTGTGAGGTGCTGAGGGTGTTGCAGACTCTCTGGGGAACGGTGTTACAGGCGCACTTATATTTTCTTCCTTCCTTGTAGCTGAGGGGTTAAAAGTCAAAATACAAGAAAAATCCAACTGCTGCTGCTGTGAAGGAAAAGTGATTTTTTACTGTAAGGATTTTCATGCCAGAGATGCTCTGGGCTGCCTCTGAAGGAGGGCTGTTACCTCTGAAGAAGCATGGATTGCCTTTTAGGGAAGACTTTTTCTTTTAGTCGTTCTCACTTCTGCACTTTCAGTTTCCAGTGTTACCTTGGACTTGAATCATCTTTCTGGGTTTCAGAGCTGGTTCTGTGTCTTGGGGCTTTTCTTTTTTGGCGGTGGTGGGGGACAGGGATACACCCCAATTCCGGCTGCCTCTGGAGCTGTCTTGGGCACCACGCAGAACTGGCGCTTGGGACTGAGCTCTCCGGCGAGTCGCGGTGTTTGAAACAACCACTTGCAAATGATGAATTGCATTTCAGGTTACGGTCTAGAAGTGACATGCTGCCCTGAATCAACTCGTGTTCCACGTTCTGGTCTCGGGCTCCCTGAGCTGGCAGCGGTAGGACACGGTATTAAGTCTCTGAGAGGCTCTCAAACTCCGCTACCATGTGGCGAGGCCGTGAGGAGCTAACGCAGAGCTTGGCTCCAGCCCTGCCCTTAGCTCCTGAGGTCGAGGGAGGAAATGAAAACGGATTCGGAGTTTTCCCTCTGTTCCCCTGGAGGATTCGGGCCTTTCAGTGTCCTTTGAGGACCCAGAATTCCATCTGTATGTGAGGAAGATCCATCTCCATGTGAGGAAGAACTTCTTCACTGTGAGGGTGCCAGAGCCCTGGCACAGGCTGCCCAGGGAGGCTGTGGAGTCTCCTCCTCTGGAGATCTTCCCAACCCACCTGGATGCCGCCCTGTGCCCCGTGCTCTGGGTGTCCCTGCTGGAGCAGGGGGTTGGACTAGATGATCTCTGGAGGTGCCTTCCAACCTCAACCACCCTGTGATTATAAGAGCAGGCCAAGGCTTTGTCCGGCCGAGGGGAGGGTCGCGTGAGGTTCGCATGGAGCTGAGGTCCCCGTGGGGACTCCATGCCTGTAGGCAGGAGTGACGTCGGGTGACGTGCCCGGCCCGGAGCTCCGAGGAGCACCGAGTCTGCACAGGCAGCACCTCCTCCGAGCGCTTCTGGCAGCTCTCGTGCCCCTCTGTGGCTGGACGGGGGTCCCATCGGCCCGTCAGGGTCCTTGAAAACGAGCCGTGTTTAAGGGAGCCTCTTGGCTTTTCACTTCGCGTTCATAGAATTGAGTTCCCAGCGCACCCTCCCCCTCGCTGCCCCTCTCCACTCTCTGATTTGAGCTGAGCTCGTCCCAGATCCCGGGGCTCTGTGTGGGCAGCTCCCTGGCGCCTCCGCCGCCTGTGTTAGGCCCGGCCCAGTGTGCCAGGCGCTAAGCTCCAGGGCAGGCTGCGGCCTCCATCCCAGACGGGGCCTATTCCTCCCGTTGGCGCCGGGGCCGAGAGGCGCCCTGGGCCACACCACGATGCCAGGCTGTGTCTGGCCCTTCGGGGCGTGTGGCGGGAACGGGTTTGAGGCCGGCCCCTCAACGATCCTTCTCTGCAGCCCCCTCGATCGCCTGGTGCTCCGAGGTATTAACGAGCAGATCTTTGGGGCCCTGTTGCTGCTCTGGGCAGGGAGGGGCCTTTGCTGCTTTGCTTTTAGTCACCTAGCAGTGTGGAAGGGGCTGTGGTCCTGCGCATCCGCGAGCGTCGCGGAGACGCATCCGGCACCGTCCGTGCTTTCTGCTGGCTCCCTGCGTGGCCTCTCCCTGCTGGCCGTGCCTGCGTGGGGCCCCCAAATTCACCACTGTAGTTCGTGCAGGTGCTTCACGTTTGGCCGTGCTCTTTTTAGGAAACCTGGGGATTCCTGGAAGAGATGAAGATCAGGCGTGTGCAGGTTTTGGGTTGCATGAGCTGGAGCAGGACGCAAGTTTCTGGACTCGGAGCCATGCTTTAGTCCTGCTGGGCTGCCGGTCCTTAATGGTCATGGATGGACATAGATGGACGGGCACGTCCAGGATGCTGGATGGCTGCTCCTGTGGCACTGTAGCTCGTAGTGTGTCCTGAATAGTGAAAAGCAGTAACAAGTGTTCTCCTGTTGGTATTCGTGGGTTGAAAGTGAATTGTATGAGCTTGGGACTGACAGGTTAGTGCTCCCTAAAGTGTTTGTTTTGTTTTCCTTTCTTGAGACCTTCTCACTTGCTGAGGTTGACGAGTCTCTCCTGCGAATGGAGACTGCTCCAGCTCGGATCGGCTGGTGCTGGAAACAGGCCATGACTCGAGGGCAAGAGGGGGCTTGGTTGCTTTGCCTTGCTCCAAGCCTCACGCGTGGAGGGGAGGAGACCTGTGCTGCGTGGCGACGTTTGTGGCTGCTTGCAAATCGGCCTTCCCATGGGTGGCCAGCAGACTGTGGCTGGGCCGGGCCCGTGCCCAGACCCGGCCTCTGCAGCTGAGACCTGCTTCTGCCTTTCTCTTTGCCCCCCAAACACTCTTCTACGGCTTGGGGCGAACACGGACAACACGTAGGAATGGGGGCTTTCCTCTGGCACGTGTCTGAGTGGCCACGGATCTGGGTTTGTGAGGTGGACAGTAGTTGCTGTAGCTCTGTTGGTGCTGGAGAACAAGGCAGTGCGTAGCTGGAGGTGCAGTTTGGGCCGCTCCAGGGCTTTTTAGCCAAGGTAGAGTGCAGCTTTTCTTTTTACACAGCTCGTCCTGCTTAGCATATGACAAAGCAGACATTAGGATTGGAGCTTTACTAATGATATTAGTGGCAAATAAGCTGCTCTCGAGGATCCATGTAGGTCTTGGTAACCTATCGGGGCTATTTCTGTACCGGGGCAGTGGATGTGGAGCTTGGCTGCCCGCTGTGGGTCTGGAGCTGCCATCCTGTGCTTGGAGTCCAGCCTTCCCCTGGCGCTGGGAAGCAGGCAGGGAGGAGAAAGTGCTGGAGACTGCGGGGAAAGCTCTCTTTGTGGAGCTGCTGGAGAGAGTCCAGCGCAGGGCCACGAGGATGATCAGGGGCCTGGAACATCTGCCCTGTGAGCAAAGGCTGAGGGAGCTGGGCCTGTTCAGCCTGGAGAAGAGAAGGCTGAGGGGGGACCTGATCAGCGTGTATAAATACCTCAAGGGAGGCAGTGAGGAGGAGGGGGCGGCCTCTTTTCAGTGGTGGCCACTGACAGGACTAGAGGAAACGGCCACAAGCTGAGGCACCAAAAGTTCCACAGGAGCTTAAGGAAAGATTTCTTGGCAGTGAGGGTGCCAGAGCCCTGGCACAGGCTGCCCAGGGAGGCTGTGGAGTCTCTTTCTCTGGAGGTCCTCAAAACCCGCCTGGATGCCGCCCTGTGTCCCGTGCTCTGGGTGTCTCTGCTGGAGCAGGGGGGATTGGACTGGATGAGCTCTAGGACTCCCTTCCAACCTTAGGGATTCTGTGATTCCTCTGAGAAAGCCATATTGAAGAAGATGATATCATAGAATCGTTATGGTTGAAAAAGACTTTCAAGATCATCAAGTGCAACCGTGAACTCATCAACACCATGGCCCGAAGTGCCCCATCTACACATCTTTTGAACACTTCTTAGAAGACTTGTTTAGGTTACTTGGTTTCCTGATGGAAGTCCAAAGCGATCAGAGCACTCGTTTTGTGGGAGAATGAAGAACACAGTGATAGAGGCAGAGGAGGGGCAGGATCTGTGAACATGCCCTGTACAGGAGGGGATGACAATTTCTCTGTACACATCTGCCACTCATGTGCCGTAGGGACAGGTTCCCACGTGAAGGCAGACACTGCCTGCCCGGGTCGGTGGCATCTCGGGCAGAGGTGTTGGGGTCCCCTTGGGGAGGAGGCATGAGCCTTCGGCTGCCTTTTGAAGTTATAGAGCAGGTCGTGTCCCAGCACTCTGTAATGGCAGCTCCCAAACGGGCAGGCAAGTTTCCGTGGTGCAACGAACAGGCGAACTGGCCTGGCAAAGCCACAGGCTAGTTTTGAGCACGTTGGATTTGCCTCCCTCGTTAAGGAAGGGCTTAAATTAATGAGCTGTAGTCTGCCAGAGTTGTGAGCAACCCCTCATCTTCTGGATTTGGATGAAGAATTAAACACTGTGCCCAAAAGGGGCTGAGTAACCTGTTTATAGTCCTCTTGGCTCAGCTCATCCCTGGAGAACATGGGCATTAGGAGCGCTCTGGGTCCGCATAAACCAAAGTGCTGCATTGGCTCCTATGGCAAGAGCGGAGGTGACGGGTCGCGCTCTCCGCAGTGCTTACGGGCCCCAAATTCTCCTTTTCTGTGAAAACTGAACTTCTCTCTTCCTGCGAGTGGACAGGGGAAGAGGGAGGAGAGTAACTTCCCCTTTGAATCGGACTTTTCACCCCTGTTGCTCCGCTCTTGGAAGGCAGAAATGATGAGTTAAGGATAAGCAAAAGCTTTGCATGTTCAGCCACCCTGTATTTTCATCGTGCACTGTCAGCCTTTCTCATCAGCTTGTTTTGAAATGGTTTTAGTTTGCATTATATTTAGACATGTGTTTTATCTCTGGTACTCAATGTAGGACAGCTATCACTGTTCTCTTTTGTTGGGCTCCCTGTTTATAATGGTGTTTTTTTGTGAATGTGCGGGTTTCTTTTTTCCCCAAAGCATTTGCACACTGGTATTAGCCCACATTATAACGTGAAATGGCTGTTATCTGTTTCAGCTCTTCTCAGGAAAGTGTGTAGTAGTGAGCTACTACTACTGTAGTAGTTGGAAGAATCAATTGGAGAGAAGCGGGCTGTGAAAAGCATCAAGGTCTTATTTTTAACTTCAGGAGCTGTTCTTCCTGCTACAGCATTCTGCTCCCGTTTGGGTATTTCCAAGAGGAACTTCCCCCCAGGAGGCAGTGATGAAAATATCCACCGGGTTTGAACTTGGGAAGGGGGATAGCCTTAATGTGCTGCATTCTGCATCGTTCCAGGATGGAGCGTAGAGGTTTCAGTGTGAGTAGCTGGGGAGCTGCCCCTGATGCTGCCTCCCATTGAAGCAGCGTTTCCGAGGCCGCAGCAGATGGTCAGGGCGAGAGCCTAAGGAGGTGGATCAGGGTGGAAGGCATCGGAGTGGGCACAGATTGTGCTTATGCTAGAAGGAGATACCAGGGTATAAATATAACTTCAGCCCGGCGTTAGAATAACTTCTGCTGACTTTTTTTTCCAGCGTATCCAATCAGGGTATAGGTACTATCTTAAGAACATGAGGTGATAACTTGAGTTACAGCATACATGTGTGTTTTAAAGAGCTAGTAGAGATATTGCTAAAATAATATTTACACGTTTGCACTTGGCGCGCTCCCATTTCCTTCAGTAATTCCCAGAGATAAAAAGTATTATTCCCATTTTACAGCCGGCAGAACAAAGGGAGGAAGAACTTGCCCTTCGAGGTTCAGTGGATTTGCTGCTATGTCTGGGTTCAGGTACTGGCTCTTCCAGGGTGACTTTGGGATTTGCAGCGATAGCATTAGGTGTTTTGCCTCCCCCTCCAAATACACGGTAAAGAAAGGGAGGTGGCCACAGCACACTCAGCAACCCGGGGCTCTGCTGAGCGGGGCGGCCAGGCCGGCTCAGGGAAGGGATTTTCCTCTCCGGAGCTGCCACCGGGATAGCTGCCAGCTGGTAACTGTGCTCCTGGGACAGCGCTCGGGTTTGCAAAGAGCTGCAGAGTGCTGCAGGGCGCTTCCGTTTTGGTCCGATGGTGGCAGGGATGATGGGATTAATGCTGGAGCATCCTACCTAGCGCCTCTTGTTTAAGGCTCCAGGGCATAGAGGAATCGAAAGAGAAAGGCACTCAAAGGTGTAGACACTTTCTCAATGGTAACTGGAAGAGAGGCTAATACACAAGTGGTTCATGCAGCAAGAAGGGGCAGCTGTTGCCCCTTTCTCTTGAGTTGCCAATTGCTTTTTGGATCCCTGTTTTTGCCAGAGGCGGTGGCTCTGTGTTTAAGTGTCCATTAGAGCCCTCTTCCTGAGAAAACAGGTTTCCTAACTGTTTGCTGCTTTTCTTTTGTTGCAGAACCGAGAGCTCCAGATCATGAGGAAGTTGGATCATTGTAACATTGTCCGATTGCGTTACTTCTTCTACTCCAGCGGAGAGAAGGTAAGTTAGGAATAAGGGAAAACCTGGAAAATGCTTCCTAGAGACCATCTAGGGTATACTGAACCTGTTGGAATTTGTTACGAGACAACAAAGTGTCAGAACTGTGAACACCATAATATGGAAAAAAATGATATGATGGAGCCCCATAGATCCTGCTGGAGCAGATCTTTTCAGTGTGGGAGTGTGTGGTTACCTGTAAGCTGTAAGAAGTCTGCAACATGTTTGCAGACACACAGCCTTTTTCCAAGTTCAGCAAAGCATGCAGGTTTTCATTTGCATACCTTGACTTAATGAAGGTAGTGCCCAGAGAGGCACCGGGATACGGGTGTATCATTGGGGCTCAAGTAAGACTTGTGAATTGCGTCTCAAAAGCCCCCGTAATTACAGAAAAGGAACTTTTCTTGTTTGAGATGTTCAGTGTTGAACTTCTGGTCAACAGTTGTTAGCCAAACATGCCTGAAATGCAGCACGTACGATTCCCTGTTCTTATGCTCCCTACATCCCATTCTCAGGTCGGTATTATCCATAGCTGCTATCAGGCTTGAGATAATTAATGATATACAAGCCAGGCTCTAGCGAGCCCTTTTTTTCTTTATGAAGACTGTTGTTAAAACCAAAAGTATTAATAATACTTCCCTCCCTTCTAAATAAGCACCTAGGGCCAGTAAGGGGGAGCAAAGATGGTGATGCAGGTAACATGAATTAAAAATGCGGATGCATATGAGGTTATTTAAAAAAAAAATATGGGGGAGGGGAATGGAATTTTTCTAAGTGCAAATATTTGACACAGAGTTAAGGACTCTATAAAACTCAGATGATGTTTCCCAAATCCACTGTCTGTATGCTTTTCCCCCGTTCCTTCTATCTGTTCCAAAGGCTGAGTTTAAAGGCCGAGAGGAGAGAGTCGTGCCCACCTGACTGTAGCCTTGTAGCTTGAGCTCCAGAGAAGAGAGCAAATATCTCCCTAGATGCATCAAATCCTGCTGTATTCTGTCCTTTGTTCCCTTTCAGCCTTTCAAAGGAGGCTACAAACGTGTGTGTGGGTTAATGTAGAGCTCTAGTAGCTGCCTTGTCTGTTTAAGCATCAGCATTTGAGAAGTTGCAGGTGGACGAGTCCTCGGGGTATGACCTGCTGCAAACCCCTGCTCAGAGCTGGCTCGGCTGGGAGCCAAAGGAGGCCTGTCTGGCCTGGGGGAGTTGGGTGGCACCATGCGGTGGGAAAATGGGCTGGGGGACCTTCTGGACGTCCTAGTCTTCTGAATATGTGGTTGGAGTTTTAGTATGAATGTTATCATTTTTATAAGCAGATAGAGTCCCGAATTGCCTTTGCATGTGGGCGTAGCTGTGCACAGGGCTCCGAGGAGCGGGCGTTGGAGTGGGAAGGGGTTAGTGGGAAGGGCATTAGCGGGCACAGCGCTGGCCGCCCTCGTCGTGTAGCAGCTACACAGGGTGGAAAAGGCAGCCCCAGTGCCTGGTCCTTGCCCTGCATCTCCAGGAGGCGGGAAGGGGAGCACCCTTTGGGATACGTGGTCTGGGGTAGGTTAGGGCAGGTGTTTGGAGCCCAGCTGGTGCCTTTCTGAGAGGAGCCCTTGGCCCTCCGCTGCGCTCCGGATAAACAAAAATTTGCAGAACCAGATTTCAGGGATCAAGCAGATCTTTTTTTATCTCGTTTATAACTTGACCAGAATGAAGTAGAATTTTGTGCATTGCGAAGCAAAAGACAAACGTGTGGGTTTCAGTAGTTCCTGAAATTCCTGCAAGCAACGGCCATGCTAAAGCTTCTCAAAATGCTCTTGCAGGTATCTCAAATAACAAGAGCTTAAGCAAAATTATTTCTGAAGTCTTTAATTTGAGATTGAGCTAGAGGCAGGATTTTCCACTTGGCCATTTCAATTCCACATGGCTAATTCTTGGCAATGCCACTGCTGCTGAAAAATGCAGCCCTTATTCAAGACAGCAGGTGAATCTTCACGCTTCAGGGAGCAGTTTTCTTCTAACTTGTGATGCTTCATTTTAATTTTCAGGGTAACTAAGAAACGATCTGCTCTTCTCTGTTGCTGTCCTCCCAGCCTCAGCTCTTTGCCTTGGAGATTTCCATTTCTGCCGGGTGGCAGAAGGGGTAAAATGTGAACCTGGCCGCAGGGAGCACCCGGCACAACTTGAGCAGTGCCGCTGTGGATGAAAAGTCCCTTTGCAGGTCCGGGAAGAGTGGCACGGAATTGGCTTGGCAGCATGTCCATGTCAGAGGCTGTGTGTGGAGACAGCCAGGGATTAGTTTGTCTGCTGCTCTTGGGGAGAGCTGTAGTTTGCAGAAACGGAAGCTCCAAAGCCCCGTCTTCTAGGAAAGAGGAATAATCTTAGGTGTCCCTGCTGGAGCAGGGGGATTGGACTAGATGATCTCTAGAGGTCCCTTCCAACCTTAACCATTCTGTGATCTCTCCCTTTTTGGTCCATTTGGAAAGCAGTAACAGTATTTTGTCTCTGTTATCCTCATAATCCATCTGTGTGCATACATATTTGCTGATATCTGAGAAGCTTAAATTTGTCTTGATTTCCACATGCCCCAAAGGGTTTCTCCACATGCAGTTTGTTTCAATTGCCTCCATTTGAAAACTCTGTGCCTGATAATCGTGTAGTTCATTTTTAATCAATAGGCAATTCAAGGCACAAGGCAGCCTTTAATACTGTCCCTGTTGTAGCAAATTGGGTTAGATTCTTGAATAGAAGACTGGAAATAGCTGAGAAGAGCACAACACGGAGAAGAGCAGTTCTAGGCATTGCTAACACCTTGTGGTGAGAGGATCCTGTAGTTGCTTCACAGCAGGAACTGGTTTGTAGAGGTTGGAGGTGCTTCAGTCTCCTTCCTGAGGAGGTTCCCTGGAATTGCTTCAGAGGTTTGAGCTCCCAGTCCTTTGGCTTTCTTGCCACGAGCTCCTGTTCCTCTCTCTCTCTCCCCCCTTCTCTTGAACTTCCTCCCTGCTTCAGAGAAGATCAGTGCAATTTTAGTAACAAGGAGGTCTTCAATCAAACCGAGCTTGGCTGATTTCTTCTCCTTTGCTTTCTCTGTCTGGTGGCTCCCCCTTTCCCGAGCATCTCTGTATTTAAATCACCTTTGTATTTCTTAATCCTCTCCTCATTTAAATAGCTATCTTGCTGTTTGCTGACCTGCCCAAAAACGCATTTGATAAATTGTGCCTTCATGCACAAACCGTGTCCAGTTCAAGAGAGTTCACAAGGAGCATTTAACATACATTAATATGACAGATTTGGCATTCCAGTTGCCTCTATAAATCATTTCCGTGTCACTTTGTTCTTTCTGCAAGTTTACAGGCATTAGTCAGACCTGATGCATAACTCAGTTCCTTCAAAAGACTCCTGCTTAATGAATTGGCCAAGGTTGATTCCCATTTTTTTTCTCCCCGGAGGTTTCCTGAGGTATCTGATAGCAGGGCACTGATTTTATAGCTCTAATGTGCTTTTCAGTAGCCCCAAGCTGAATTCTGACTAGCAGAATGAAACGGAAAAGAGAGATGAGCTCAGTAATAGTTTGCTTAGCCCCGGGGCCCTTCTCTGGTGTGAGAAGTGATGAGTTGTCCCTCTGTGGCTTTCCAGGTGACCCCTGAGCAAACAGGAGGTCAATGGAGCTGGCCACCCTTGCTGGCTTCAGTGACACTTGCACTCGCTATCCTGCCTTGTGCTAAGGCCTTGAAAAGGCTGGGGGGGTGGGTTGCCAGTCACCTGGCCTGCAGAAGGTCTAACCCTCTGTGGAAAGCCTGCTTTTCTGCTTTGAATTTGGGCTCCTTCTCCTAGATTTCAAAGGCTGGTGAAATGTAGGTGTAAGTGTAGGTTTAAATCCGGTTTTATTTTTAAAGCGCGTGTACGTGGAAGGGTTGGTCTTCTTGCCTGTCCTTTGTAGCCTAACTCTGTCGAGAACCTTTTGAGCCGGGGCTGCAAGTGAGGACAGACCTGCGTAAACCGAATATATCTTTGCTTCATCAGCGGAGCGTATTCGCCGCAATTGTGTGCAACCAGCTAACGTTTCTGAATCGATGGCTCCTGAGTGTAATTATTCAGCTCTGCAAAACCTGCCCTCACGGCTCGTAACCCCCTGCTCTGTCTCCATTTCAAGCGCAGATGTTTCTTTGCGGTGTGTCATAACTCTTGGGTCGTCTTGCGCGGATGGTTTTATTGTGTTTAATAGGCTGATCGATCCGTATCCGTGCCCGAAGGAGTAAGAGAGGCCACTGGAGGGATTTGTTCTTGCATCAAATCATATAAAAGTAAAGTAAACACCGTTTTTGTTGCGTAATGGTGTCTCTGGTTAGCTAATGGTTTTCTCTTTAAGGTGGTTTGGTATCCAGAGCAGTCAAAGAAGGCATAAATGGAAGCTCACACAGATCACAGAGAGGCAACATGCTGACTTTTAGGGAGGCTGAGCTGCCCTTCTGCATGTTGTAATTGATTTTTAATCCTATTTAGCGTGGTCTGTAAGGGCAGACAGCCAAACTCCATGCGGACTCAGGATGGAAATTTACTCCCATGCACTTAGGCTGAAGTTTAAAATAAATGCCCAGGTGATAGTGCACAAGAGCTGATAGATGCAGCTCTGTGTAGCCCGCGTGCGCTTTGGCTGCGGTGCATTAAACTGCAGAGTTGAAGGGTGGCAGAAGGGGACGACTGGTTCCACCGCAGGTTTGGGCCGTGCTGGTGTTTCTGCAGGTTCATCAGCCCTGCTAGGAGGGCGCGCGGGGACCGTCCTCAGGGAGCCACGAGCCGCCCCGTCCTCTTGGCAAGAGCAGCCAGATGAGCCCTCGCATAATCATACCATGCATAGCCAACCGTAAGAAATTCTGTTCCTTGGTGAAATGGGATGTTTAGGGTGGAAGTGCTTGGTTTCCTTCATGAACTTGAATGTCTAAAACAAAAAGGCAGAAGTGCTCATAAAAAAGCGCCCGGTCGGCAGAGCCTCGAGCTCAGTCCCGACAGGTGAGAGCCCACGCGAGTGGTTTGTGCCAGCCTAGGAACCTACAGGTCCAAGGAGGGGCCACCCCTGCAGATGAGCTTGGTCACTACCAGCCTTTCCACCCCTGGTGGATCTGCTGTGCTGCTGGCCAGGGAGCCACGAGCACCAGTGCTGAGGAGGCCTTGCCCGAGCCCTGGCAAGCTCACGTCTCGGGGGACACTAGGCATCAGGTAGGGACTATCAGGGACCCTTGTTGCGGGTAGCTGCGTGCCGGGAGCCTCCTCGTTTGCAGATAGGAGTAGTCCCTGGTTATGAGTAGGTCCCATTGAAGAGAAATGGCAGTTTTGTCTGCCTGCAGCAGGGCTTGGCAGGAGTGTCGTGGGCAGCCATGGCTGCAAGCGGGTAGATCCTCAGGGTGGAAATGGGAAGGCCTGTGGTTTCTCTCCAGCTCTGTGAGTTGTCCCGTTAGTCAGAGAGTTGCTTTTACCTTCTCAACTCCCTCTTCCTCCAGCTCTCACCGCTTCCTTCTTCCATGTTGAATAGCTCTTAGAAAAATTACTTGTACTGCTTGTTCTGAGGCAGGCTGAGTTTAGACGGTGGGTGTAAATAACCAGGTTTGCTGTCAGGGATATATCCTGTTACAGAGGTTTCTACAGAGTGTGGAAGTTGTGCACAGGCAAGAAAGTAAGGGATTTCCGAGGACTGTTTCTTGTTTTTCAACAGGACTTGTAGGGCAGCTCAAAATCTTGAGTGATCTCGAAATCTTCTATTAGTTTCATTTTTCTACAGATTTATTGCCACCATATGATGGTGTCTTCACTTGAGAACTCAGGTTCTCAAAGCTCTGTCTCTAAGCTCTAAGTTCTGTCATCAGCTGTTTCAAAGATCATAAATCAGTCCCAACTTGCAGGTGTTGGGAGGCTGCATCTGACTTTCTGTAACAAAGTGCTCAGAGGGTGGTGATAAATGGGGCCGAGTCCAGTTGGAGGCCTGTGGCCAGTGGTGTCCCCCAGGGGTCAGTACTGGGCCCGGTGCTGTTCAATTTGTTCATCAATGACCTGGACGAGGGCACGGAGTGCACCCTGAGCAAGTTTGCAGATGACACCAAGCTGGGTGGAGTGGCCGAC
>VZSG01000879.1:68580-111653 GCA_013398315.1 Nothoprocta pentlandii
CCCTGTGCCACATGCTGTAGGTGTGCCTGCTTGAGCAGGAAGGTTGGACTAGATGATCTCTAGAGGTCCCTTCCAACCTTGAATATTCTGTGATTCTGTGAAATAGCTGTGGCTCTAAAATGTGAGCAAAAACAGGCACGTGTGGCCACTGGATGTCACCATTCCTTCATTCAAATAAGGTCAGCTGCAGCCTTGTTTTCTCTTTTGTTTTTTTGTTTTTGCATTCTCAAGTTTTTCTCTTGTGTGGTGGCTGCTAAGTAGTGTGAGTAGGAAGGCTGCAAGTTCTTGCTTTGTCTTCAAAGCAGCTCTAAAGTCTTTGTATCTTTAAAGAACAGTGCAGGCCTTCAAGATAAGAGGAGGAGGGTGGGTCTCTTCTGGTGCTTGATAAGAAGGTACAAAATACATGCAGGGAGTAGCCCCAAGTAGAGAAAGTGAAACAACCCCTTCCTTGGTTCTAGAGCAAAGAGGGTGACTTTGGACTGGCGTGTTGGCCAGCTCTGGGTGGCTAAAGAGTGCAAGAGGCACAGGGCCACAGATGCTGGCACTGGGGGTTAAAGGAGGGCCACTTGAGAGGAGGCCAAATCCAGGTGAAACGCTTCAGTGGGCTGGAATTCGTTGGGATTGGTTCTCCAAATCCACCTTAAATCCTTTAGCGCAGTCACTCTTTGAACCAGGCCCGACATACCTACAAGGCTGTCTGCAACAGCATGACCATTTACCTCATATAGCCCCAGGACTGAGGATGCTCTTGGATAATTTGGAAAAGGGAAGCGCATTCTTTAGGAATGAATATGCCTTTACTCTAGATTATCGTTAATCTGAGCACTGTTAGCCTGACTAGAAGGATGAGGTGAGTAACTTCAGGGTGCACTTCTGTCCTCAAATATTTGAATGCAAAGTTGTCGTAAGAAACTCCTGCGTGTCGTTACTGCCCTCAGTGCTGCTCACAGACCTGCTCACCTGGAGTTTATCTCAGACCCATTCAGTGGAATGATCTGGGTTTTAATTATGCTGATGATTATTTTTAATTGCAAAACTCATTGCTATCACCACGCTGCTCCTGAGCTGGCAGGAGAAAGAGAACTGCAGGAAGCAAGCTCGGCATCAGCTCAGCATCCTTTCCTGGATGATAACCGCTAGTCACTGGTCTCAGAACCTTTTGCAGCCTGTTCAATCTCTGATTCCCAACACGAAACAATAAAAAAGAAAGAAAGAAGTTAAGCTACCAAAAAACTGAAGGTGGTGCCTGAGTTGGTGGTTCCTGAGCAGTTCCCGAGTGGTATCAGCTGGTTCAGCAGTTAAGGCCCCTGTTGTTTAGCTGTGGCTCCTTTGGATGTTGGGAAGCAGATCCTGCCAAGTGAGCATTTCTCCACCAGCTGACAGGGAGCAGCTTCTAGTGCTTGAGGCAAGGGCAGGTGAACGAGCTGGTGCCCTCTCCCATCAAGGCCCTAATGAAACACATGGGTGCTGTGCTTGGCTTCTGACTGGCTTCCTGCATTCTGCCATTTGATCTTAAAGAGTAGATGGGCATAGCTTGAGTGGCGAGTATAGGAAAACGGATGCACTGAAATGTTTGGCCTGAGGAGGAAGGCTAATAATTTGTTCAATCCCCCTGACTATAAGGAAGAGTGCATTGTTTGATCCTATCTTGCGTTTGCTCTCACCCATTTATATGAAGCAGTTTCCTGTGGGTCTTGCTGGGTCCGTGTAAAACTGTTTCAGACTCGGCCCTGGCTGTTAGGTTACCTTGGTTGGTTCCCAGCCCAGAGATTTTGAAATAGCAGTGTGGAAATAGGTCACATGTGGAATCTGTGAGGGCTGAAAAAGGCTTCCTGTCATGGAAAGATAAGCCTTGATGTTCTCACATGATCCTCAAGCAGTTGTCCTCACTTGGCAGGCTCTCTGAGCCATCCCTGCTCCCTGGCGTAAGGCATTTGGGTCACTGGGAAAGCTGCCTGGCATTTGGGTCGCTGGGAAAGCGAGTGCTGGGGAAGACAGTGGATGAAGGGGTCGCGCCGTGCTCGGAGCCTGCCCCACGGGGCTGCCTTCTGGCTCCTGCTGCGGCGCCGCGAGGGGAATCCACGTAGCTTGCAGATGTTACTGGGGATCAGGCGCACATGGGTGAGGGAAGGGTGAGGTGTCTGGAAAAGAGCAGTCCGTGTGTTCAGCGGCTTTGCGTCGGGTGTCAGCAGGAGCTGGCTGGGGAGAGGTAGGTGTTGATGCTCCTTGGCTGGGCCTAGGCGCTCCTTGGTGCTCCCAGGCTTAGGAGCAGCAACGTCACCCCGTGGGGTAGCGCAGAGAGCGCTGAAACGCCCAAGGACTGGGGGGCACCGAGCTCTGTCTCTGCACCCCGCTGCCTTGGATGTCCCGTGTCCGTGTCGTCTAGTGCCATTGAAGTAACTCCAGTTTCAGTAGAGCAGGGAGCAGACGTCACAGTGGAGGAGGGAAAAGCAAATCACATGCAGTGGTGTGGACTAAATGGTGTTCTTAGACTCACGTGTCCCTGTTGTGGAGTAGCGTAAAAACGGTTTAATGACTCTGTGTTTTACACGTCTTTTTACTTGTGCTGCGGGAGAAGAATGAAAGCAGCAGAATTCCATCCCTTTCCACCCATTCTTGCTGTTTCATCTCTCATGTGAATCTCCCTTGTTGCTGTGAACTTGCATCCTCTGAAAGAAAGCACTGGGTCTCCCTAGTAGAGTATTTCGCACTGCCTCTTGCTGCCAGCAGGACTCTAATTCCCCAAGAGGCCCAATAGAGCAGCATACTGCTCAGGTCTGTCCTGAATCAAATGGAGTTTCCGTTCGTGGGAATGTGTTTGCTGTCTTGGGATGCAGGCTGCCTTATCAGGCATAAGTTAACTTGGAGTTTTTGTGACATATTGATGATAATATATAAAGATATCTTTATATTATCCACCAGGTAGTGGTGGATTTTTATTCGTCTTACTGCAAGAATCAGGGGGACCAGAGTTGCTGTTGTTGAAGGGAAGGTGGCAAAGTTCATACACATAAAGAAGACAGGTATGCACACATATACATGCACATACCTGCCATTCTGTAGCCTTTCAATGTGCTGCTGGTGTTTGTCTTTGCTGGCTTCTTTCCAAAGCCTCTTTGCCACCTTGTCATGGGCTTCCCCACTTTTGTTAGCACCAGACCTGTTTTGGGGCTGCCACTGGGCCTCACTGAAGCTGATACTCTTTAGGTCTGTGGTCCAAAATGGGCCTTGGGGCCTTGATGCAGACAGCAGAGTTCAAGGTGTCTTGGCCTCCTGGGAGGTGTTGGTAAGAGCTGTTAAAACATCCAGAAAGTGCAATAATGCTGGATATAAACCTTGAACTTCTGAGTCAACAACATGAAAAGCAGAGGTTCTTTGCATGTTGCCTGTATGAGGGGTGTGTGTGTGTATGTTAATCCTTTATGCCTTGGAAGTTTCTGTTTGCTCAGATGGTGCAGGTTAAATAATAGAGAAAGGGGTGAGAGCAGCCCCCCCCGACTGTGTTCCAGCTGCCTAATTAAGACACAGGGACATTATTATTAAATCACTGCAGCTCAGTGATGGCTGTGCTCCAGTTTAGAGGTATTAAGATCCATAGTCAGCAGACCTGCAGACAGGAGACTTCACTGCAGATTTGGGAGATCTCTACAATTTTCACCCATATAAAGTCTCTGCCTATCATGTGCCTGAGTAGCGAGGTGTAGGGTTTAATACAGCAAGCACAGAAGAGATTAATTCTCTTTAATTCTCCTCGCTTTCAAAAATAAGCTTTCAAGTGAGTATAATTAATATTTTGGGGGGCTATAATTAAAAGTGTTTGCAGTTCTGACACTTAGCACTGAAGAATGCATTGAAATATCAGAAGTCTTAAATTTTAAGGCTAATTTTACTGCTGAAAATTATCAGGTCCATAGTTAGGCCCTATGATTATAGTACTGTGTCACTTCATTCCTCTGTTACAGAATATTTTAGCAAAAGGCAAAGGGGAGCAAAGTACCCTCTTAGAAAGCTACTTCCTTGGTTTCTGTCTCACAGACCTCTCACCTGAATTTCAAGTTTAAAAGTCATATTCAATCTATGTATTTATAGTGTGTTTCTTTACCATGAATAAGTTCATATATTTTCAGTCAAGTGAGCCTGGATGTCTGCTTGTTAAGCAGAACAGTTACAAATATGAACACTAGGTTTTTATCTAAGAATGATTAATACATGTTATTAGTCTCTCTTAATAGAGAGACTATCAAAGTAACCTTTCCAAAAGGTGCAGGGTGTTTTGTTGTGTCGTTGCAAGAGTGAATCTGGGAGCCTCAAATTTGCACTTTGAGTTTTGGCCAGGGAGGAGGCAGCGGGTCAATAGACACCTTAATGATGAAGGTATCACTGTGAAGTGCCTCCTAATGAGAATATCGAATGAACCAGCAGAGCACCTGTATCCTTGCCTGTGTTTACAATGAGCAAAGGCTTCAAGGAGGAGAGTGTGCTAATTAATGTGACTTTATATGTAAGTTTGACTTGTCCACAAGTGCTAAGCTTGAAGAAGGGGGGAAAAAAAAAAAAAAGGTTTGGTGATAGTTCACAGTCCTATTAAGGACACAGAATTGAAACAAATTAAAAAGGCACCCTAACAGTGGCAAGCCCACCCCTATCTCAAGCTATCAGTTTCTCTGAATGCTTTTGTGGTGTTTGTTACTTCAAATGGTCCTACTAATGCTTTCTCTTCTCCTTTGTTCCATTCCAGAAAGATGAGGTGTACCTCAACTTGGTGCTGGACTATGTTCCTGAAACAGTATACAGAGTTGCCAGACATTATAGTCGGGCCAAACAGACACTCCCTATGATTTATGTCAAGGTAAGTCACTGATAGATGTGGTTGGATGAAGGAGGATATTATAGGAATGGACTTTCTGGATACTTCTGAGGCACATAATTAGTTTTCTGAAATTCCTAGGAATTCCTGTGCCTTGAGGCAAGCAAAAAAAAAAAAAAAAAAAAGGAATGGTTGTTTGCTGGGCTGGAGGAAGAATAAAGGCGAGGAACTTAAATTTCAGTGCTCCTGATTTTTCTCACTTTCCAAAAATCTCCAGAAGGTGGGAGGAAGGGGGTTGAGCAGAGGGCTTGTTTTAAAGCAGCCGAGATAAGGACTGCCACTAGCCACATTCACAGCTTCCCCCGGAGAAGATGCAGTCATGCAGAGGTGAGGAATCACAGAGGCCCTTGCAAAGAGTTCTGTGCCCCTGTATGTGGCAGCCCCCTTTCCTGGCATGTGAGTACGAGGAGTTCAGGGGTGTGAAAGCCATGGTACTGGCTCCTTCCCTGCCCTTGGAGCACCTTGGCTTTACTGCTCTTTTCTCAAAGAGCTACACGAGGTCAGAATGCTGCACTTACAGTCTCCAGGTCTCCCTTTACAGTTGTTGGCAGCTTCTGTCAAAATTTTACAAAATGTTACCATTTTTTTACAATTTTTTTTCCCATTTTTTAGACAGAACTTTCCAAAGTGGTTACAACTGCCACAGTCTTGGCTTGTGGAGCTGCATCTCCTATCCCGTTTCACATATTGTGGCAAACACAAGCCACGTCCACCTGCTAGGGAGTGATCCTGTTGTTAACGTGACTCTAACTTGTTCGTGATAAAAAGCTCCCCTGCAGACATTTTGTGTCTTAGTCAAAGCAGGTTACACAGATGTTTGCAGCAAACATTTCTGGTTCGTGTTGATTTCCCCAGACCCATCTGCAAATATGCAGTGCTTCACAGTAGGGTAGGTTTAAGGGAAAGCTCTTAGCCAGTTTAAAGAAGATGGAAGCTACAAAAACAGTTGTTCCAATAGCAAAGCACTATGCCAGAACGATAGCCACACACGTTGGAAATGGTGGGCCTTGGCAGTAGTCGGGATAATGCTCGTTTGTGAGAAGACAGAGAGTCTCGTCATCTAGCAGTAAAAACCTCCACTACAAGATTGCTCATTTTTGCCTGTTGATGCGACCAAGCTAAGCATGGCTTTAGCTTGGATGCTCCCCACAAGTTGCTCGTCAGCTTAGCATTTAATAAATGATTTATAAATCTTTTCCCTGTGCTGCTGGTCTCACGACTGTGCGCTGCCTCAGTTCTTTCATCCTGTTAGCTACTTGTAACCTGCCATTGCGGGCAATCCAAAAGGCTGGTTTTATATTGCTCCTCTGATAAGGCAGGCCTTTTTCCTTATCTTACATTTAAAAAGAGATGCCGTAACCTTGATATTCCTAAAGCTTTGGCGTTTTCCCAACCTCTTGGCTACTCGAAGGTCAGGTTATACCTCTTTGTTCACCTGTGCCTGCTG
Organism: Nothoprocta pentlandii; assembly: GCA_013398315.1. Taxonomy (NCBI): domain Eukaryota; kingdom Metazoa; phylum Chordata; class Aves; order Tinamiformes; family Tinamidae; genus Nothoprocta; species Nothoprocta pentlandii. Next base: position 74,895 of record VZSG01000879.1, read on the forward strand.
CCGAGACCTAGCCAGGCAGACAGCTCCTGTCCCTGGAAAACAGAAGCCGCTGTGGAATGACGAGGGAGCTCTCCTAGTCGTTGTCCTGTTAGCAGGAGTTCGTTTGCTCTTCCTTCTTTAGAGTTTTCATGTTGGGAAACAAATAGAACAAGTGAAACCTTCGGAGTTACAATGGGCTGCCTCCCCCTCACGTCTTCCCCACGCCCCAGAGAAAGGCAGGGAAGGAGAGGAGGGAAAGACAGATAGTTGGGCGAGGAAGGTGAGTGTGGCCTGATAGCAGTATCTAGCAGTGGCACCCTGCTTCACAGACCTGTGAGGGTGAGCTATGGGGAGTGCAGGGCTGGAGCAGCACCCTCGTGTGCCCTGCCTGTCACTTGGCTTCGAGTGGGGCACGGGGCACAGAGGAACAGCCACCTGGCTGCCTGGGGTCAGCCTCGACAATTATATAACATCAATCAGAGATTCACCTAAGCGACTGGCTAGCAGGCTACTGTATTCTGCGGGCAGCTTTTAATATAGTGTTAATAAAAATGAAGTGAAGCACTTGAGTTGCCGCAGGCTGCCTGGAGTGCTTCGTTTCTATTCTGCAGCTGCGGGAGAAGCAAGTGTGTCTTGTTCTGCCATCAGTGGTCTGACCAAGTGCCAGTGTCTCCTAGTGCTGCTCGGGTGCCGTCAGGCTGCCGAACCGAGGGGGCTCCAGCTCAGGTCACTTCATCGGGAGGATGAAGGAGGCCTTTCCTGGTGTCGCGCATCCCTCTTTTTATCCTGTTATGGTATTACTTGTTTCCCTGTGAACAAGCTCCCTTACCAGTGGAGCTTGCGGTCATCAAGGTGTTCAGCAAGGTTGGGTGCCTGTTTTCTAGTTCAATAGCAGTTTCCAGAACACGACGCCTTGCTCTAGCTCGGTGTTCGTTGTGCTCTGTGTTGATGAGGTCACACAGGTGTCGCACTTGGTTTTTGGATAAAGTGTTTGTTTTTGAGAAGACAAAAAACCTGATTTGACATGCAGGTATGGGCATGTGGCAAAGGCAGGGGGCAAGGAAGGAGGCTGGTTCCTTGGCCTTCCCTGTCTTCACTGCGCTGTCTTAAACTGGGTTAGAGTCGTTGTCTTTTCTGTGGGCTAAGTCTATCTGTTCATTTGTTCTTTCGTGTTTTCTAATACAGGTTTGTAATGAATTACTATTTGCTCTTATTTTGCCTGGGAAAGCTACATTATGCAATATTTTTGTGTTGCAGTTGTACATGTATCAGCTGTTCCGGAGTTTAGCCTATATCCATTCCTTTGGAATCTGCCACCGGGATATAAAACCACAGAACCTCTTGCTGGACCCTGATACAGCTGTTCTAAAACTCTGTGACTTTGGAAGGTAAGTACGTCTCTAGGGGCTGGAAACTGGTGAAACTGCTTCCTTTAAAGGGAGCCATGGTGACGTTTTGCAAAGAAACCCTCTACATTCCTGCAGAGTTAATCATTTACAGTTTTGAAAGGGAAATTATAGATGCTTTCTCTTTTCCTTATGAAATGATTTAATATGAATAAAGACCTGCAAAGGGGTATCAAAAGGAAGAGACCTGAAAATTTGTTCACGTGTTTAGAAAAACATCCCATTGCATAGGGAAAATACTGTGCTAGGGGAAAAAGGCAGTCAAATTCAAACGGTGAAATACCTGTGGGTTTCCCCCTACGGTTACACAGAGTGAAATACGTATGGGGCTAATGTTCAACTTTAGTCTGCTTGTATGTACTTGTATGCACAATTTGTCTAATAGCTCAAATACTTCAGAGGCTCAAGATCAGAAGCAGGGCTTCTAATTGAAGCTCAGCTTCCAGCAGCACATTTTTTTTGCAATACCTGCTCAAGCGAGACACGCATGGAGTCCACACCTCCATATAAGGGAAGTAACTGATAGAAAGGTTGTGGAAATCCATGCAGGAGCTGGAAACTTTTTTTTCTTTGGGGTGAATTTCAGTCTTGAGGTTTGAGCTCTAACTTTTCAGATCAAAGGTGAATAGGTGATTTTCCTCCTCCTTGTTAAAAACCTGTGCGTGTTGCCTGTGGAAACACATATGGAAGTTCCCATATGGAAAAGCTGTAGGGAAGGCTGAGAGACCGGTTCTGGTGACTGCCCAGGGCTTTTGAACTTCAAAAGGTAACTGCATTGGGATGGACTGTGTTCTGCCCTTCTCTGTGTAAACAGATCTTTGTACCTATCAAAGCTTTATTAGACAACTGCCAGCCAGAAACTCAACCCTATTTATCCCCTAGGTTGTCGTCAACATTTCCTCTGCTGTGTCCAGTTTGAGGAAGCTGCTTGGGTGGGCTGGGATAATTTTGCTGTAAATCAAACGCAAGGCGCAAGTCTGTGCCTTTCATCAGCTTAGAAACACACTATATTACGTGCTGTAGGTGTGCCTGCTTGAGCAGGAAGGTTGGACTAGATGAACTCTAGAGGTCCCTTCCAACCTTAAATATTCTGTGATTCTGTGATATTTTAAGCATTCAGGGTTTGGGGGTGAGGAAGGGGCATTAAAGCTTAATATAGGCCTGCACCGAAATATTGGAAAACCTTCCCTTCCTGAAAGAAATCCCTCTGTTTTCTCTTCAGTGCAAAACAGCTGGTTCGTGGAGAACCCAATGTCTCGTACATCTGCTCTCGGTACTACAGGGCACCAGAGTTGATCTTTGGAGCCACCGATTATACCTCCAGTATAGGTATGTATGGGTATTTGTTGAACTGCATCCTGGCTATATGTGTTTGTGCTTTAGTTAAGTGTAAATGCTTCCAGAGGTCTTGGATATTATCCCCGTGAGCAGATGTTTACTGTAGATGATCATAAAGTACACACATTTTATAGGCTGTAATCTCTATACCTTTTCAGATTTTAATATCAATTGGAATAGGAAAGACAGTGCACATTTCCTAACCCGGGGGAAATCTGGCCTCAAACCATTTTTTCCAGCTCTCTAGGTAATTTTGCTATTTAATGTAAGAGGAGACATGAGAACTCAAGCTAGCAAGTATTTTGTTGGCTTTAAATAACTCTAAAGTAGGACTGTGGAAATACCAGCTCTTGACACCGTGTGTGATATGCCGTCATTTAGACCCGAGTAGTTTTGTCACTTGTTTACTTGTCTTTTAGTAGGTATTTTTAGTGAGAAAGAAAATGAGGCATGAGGATTGGCTTTAAACTCTCCTGAAAATGTTAATATTCTGTACGGTGGTTCTCGGATATTTATTTGTTCTTTTGTCATTTGTCATTTTTGTCTGACTTTTGTCATCAGTCTTCCACATCATTAAGACATCTTTTTAGTATGTGTACATAGCTGCATCATGGAGTTGTTAGGAAAGCTGCACATTTGGGCAGCTGAATGCAGGGGTTTGGTGCTGTGGAGCTATAGAAGACTTCTGCAGAGGCAGAGCAGTGAGTTGGCTTGTTGCAACTTCTGCTGTGTCCAGGGGCTCTTTTTGAAGGCTGCTACGTAAGAGCCTGAGACTTGACTCTTTCGTTCCCCACTGTAGCACTAAACTCTTATCACTGCTCATGGGCTGCAGGAGCTTAGGTGAGCTCCAAAACATGGTCAGGAGGGTTTGGAGGTCATGATCAAGTCTCAGAAGAGCACAAGTGTGTTTGTAACCTGTTGCAGTTTGCTTCAATGCCACTGAGCATATTGGCCTTCTGACAAGAGCTTAGTTTGTTTCTTGGCTAACTCGCTTTGACTCTTCAGTTCTGAAGACTTACTTCCTCTTGCTGATTCTTTTCCAGTAGTTATTTCCCAGTAATTACTCAATGGTTATTTTAGTACACTTACCACTTTCCAGTTGTTACTTTCCAATAAGTAATGTACCAACTCTCTCCTGTCTTGTGTGAAAGAAGAGTCAGGACTCTAGTAAACAGGGGGAAGGTAATGGTAATGTAATGATATGGGCTTATTTAATGGTTGGCCACCACCCTAAATGTCAGCCCCAAGCCTATTCCTTCTCGCCCCGGACACAAGGTCCCATTCTGTCCCATGCACCAGCTCTCTCACTTCACTCCTCCGTATCCCGGCGCAGCTTCAGAGGCCGAGGGACCTTCCGTGGGTCGGGTTGGCCCTGGGGGAGGTAGCGACCTGAATCCCGGTACCGGGCGAAACCGAAGCGGCCGCGCTCGGAAGCGGGAGGAAGGCTCCAGCTGAGGGCCTGGAGATGGGCTTGGAGAGGGGGTTACCTGGGCACCTGTGGATCCCACTGGCTTCGGAGGGCTCCTCCGGTGAGCGTGTGTTGGCAGCGGCGCCAACGGGACGGACTCGTAGATAAGCCTGGGAAGTGTCTCTTCCTCCAGGGGTGTGATAATGACTTTAATCTCATGCACTTGGCGGAAACGGTGATAAGGTGCCCTTTCCATTTTGTTTTCTTATTACTCTTCCCCTAAGTTGCCCCTATTCTTTGCAATAAAAATATCATTATGAAGAGAGGAACCGCCTTTCTGCTTGCCAGCCGAGCAGGACCAGCTGCAGTTCAAACATCCTAATGTGCAAAAAAGCCCCCTTCTGCCCAACCTCCTTCCCTAAGTTTATTAAACACACCCCTGCCATGCTACCCTTTGCTCTCTGCTTTCTCTTCCTAACAGAAAAGTAATAAAGTACTTTTACAAACCTGCTCTGCAGTTTTATCAGTATTAGATAATGTCTTGCATGTTCTAGGGAGGTGGTTTGGTTTTGTGCTGTTCTTAACCATAACTCCTAAGAGTTAGGTTATTCCCTAGCTCTTGCAAGGTAAGTGGCAACAAGCACGTAGGAACTCTACCCTGTTTCTCTGACGTAGGAAGCTTAATCATCCAAATGGGACCAGTATCATTTGTATACCCAGTGACGTGATTTGTATTCCAGCTAACAAACAGGAATGTGTTGCCTTCAAAAAAAAACCGTGAATGAAGAAAATAAAATGTACTTATCGTTAGTTCACCCATAACTCAAGGTATAGGAAACGAGGAAATGCCTCAGTACATTAATACTACACTTTATTTACCCCTTTTTAATGTAGACACACCTGCCTTTTTTAGTTCCATCTTCCCGAGGAAACAGTACAACAGTCTCCTCTGGCTGTATGATCTTTCCCTGTTTTGTATGTAAAGATTGTGTGCAAGGGTAGGGACAAAAGCTGACTTTAAGCCTGGTGTAAGAATCTTAGCTCTTCTGTTTGAAGTCACCATCTTAAAATTACATTAGAAATAAGAGATGAAGAGTATGGAGCCAAAAAAAAAGTCTCAAGTAATTTTTTTTGGGTTGTTTTATGATCTACCATTCCCGCTGGGATCATGATTGTGACAGTAGTGCGTTATAGAAATCATTAGATGTATTTGTGATCAGGAAGTGCTTTTTAAACCTGTTATGTGGTCTTGCATGTAGAGCTGTGTGTGTAAATGCACATTGACACCGTGGGGACCCAAGGCTGGCAGTGGAGGCAACACTTACCATGGCCATTCCATGGGATTTAGCACCGTACCCAGGAATGGTGTCCGTGTGCCTGGCTGCATCTAGCTTGTACTTCAGCACGTGAACGTGTCGTCGTGACACGGTGTGGGCCTGGTGGGGCAGAAACTGAAATGGGTTCCAAGATTGGTTTGGGTTATTGCAGTAGAAGTATATTCCAGCTCCTAATTCCTGGGCTCTTGCTTTATTTTATCAAAGTTTCTGACTTTGGGGAGCCTTCAGATTGTCGTTTAAAAATAAGCCACAGCTGGGCATTGTGCTCCTTACAGTTCGGTGGCTGTGTGTGTTTATGTGCCCCATGGCACTGGTCTGTGTGAAGTATGAGAGGGTAACATCCCAGGGCATCTGCTGAGGCTGAGGGGGGACCTGATCTGTGTCTACGGATACCTCAAGGGAGGCAGTGAGGAGGAGGGGGTGGCCTCTTTTCAGTGGTGGCTAGCAACAGGATTAGAGGAAACGGCCTCAAACTGAAGCACCGAGGTTCCATAGGAACTTAAGGAAACATTTCTTAACAGTGAGGGTGCCAGAGCCCTGGCACAGGCTGCCCAGGGAGCTTGTGGAGTCTCTGGAGATTTTCCAAACCCACCTGGATGCCGCCCCATGCTCTGGGTGTCTCTGCTGGAGCCAGGGGGTTGGGACTGGATGGTCTCTAGAGGTCCCTTCCAACCTTAAGAATTCCATGATTCTGTGTTTCTACTGCTCCAGCAGGCCTGGGATTAGTAAAATAACTACCAGGGAAACGACCTCCTTGAGTTTTCAGTAACCACTGCTGCCAACTGGGTGGGAAGCCATCAGCTTCCAGGCTGCAGCCAGTATGTCCCCCTGCCGCCTCCAGCTTGTCGCTGCTGCCCCCTGGAAGCCTATGGGGTTGCTGCCCACATTCCCCAGGACAGGCGGTGGGGCACGCGGATGCTTCTGCTCACACGGGGTTGGGCTGTGGAAGAAGCACCCGGAGGGTGACCCTTTCCCGGGTGCAGCTGCCCTTTCCCTCGGGAGAGCCAGGCAGGCGGTGCCGGGTGAGTAGGGCTGCGGAGGGCGTGCAGGCGGGAACATCCGGAGCCGCGGGTGGGAAAGATGGATGGGGACAGCGGGCGCTGTGGCCGGCTGCTGCCGGGCTGGCCCCACGTCAGGGTCACAGTGTCACCCGTCTGCTTTCCGAGGGAGAGGGCTCCGAGCAGCCCCGAGGAGCCTTTCCTCAGGGGGCAGGGGTGGTCAGGCTACCTCTATAACCAGCCAGGGCAGTTTCTTTACCGCAGAGAAGTGGGGGTATCTGTTTAACTTGTGCTCCGGACGACTTCCCAGGCACTTTAGTTTTCAACCTTGTTCTGTCCCATATAACCTGATGCAGATGGAGGTGCAAAGCTCTCCTCGGGATGGCACGTGTGCCAGTGGTCACGGCTTAGCATTCCAAGGCCTGTTCTAAATAAACAGCAACCAAAGAGCATTTTGTGGCATTTGGCAGCTCCGAGCTGCTGGCTTGACCACTTCCCAAGTCTATGCTCTCGCTCCGTTCTTCCTTTCTTCCCTGCTTGTTCATTCAGGAAATCTGTTTGCAGAAGGGCAGCTTTCCGTCCAACACAAGACGGAGCGAGCCCATGAGCTTGGGATGAGGCATGGTGGGGTAGAGAGGACTAGATGAGGATGAACAAATGCACCAAGGTGGATGTGCTGCCATGAAATGCCAGCTGAAGGGAAGTTTCAGGTTTGGCAGGAAGGTCTGGAGATCTGAAGGAGGAGGCTTGTGGATAGGGTCCCGTGTCAGAGCCAGCCCCTGTCAGAGACCCCAGTCGTCCCCTTGTACAGTGAAGCTAGGAAGTGTATTTTGCAGCTTGTCACACTGGAGGCTCGTTACTGCACAAAAATAAATTCCTTTTATTTCTGTAACGCTGCAATTGCCTTCAAAAGCCAGGGAATTATTCAGATGAGTTCGCTAGAGAGGCTAATGCCTACCCAGCAGCCATGAAGAACAACAAAGTCCTAGAAACTTGCATTAAGAAATGGAAATCTTGCGTTTTGGAACATAAGAGTTGGTGTGTGCTTAAATAAGTACAGGTAGTTCACAGGATAGAACTGTTTTTCTCTAGTGTTTCCCTTTGGTCTATAAAAGGTACAGCTTTAGCTACTGTTACTATTTGTGAAGGCTCTCTGAAATACTTGGGTAGAAATTTGGCTTTTGGCAGGTAGTTACGTTTCCTGTCCATATTGCTGTGTTGCTGTGAAGGAGTGAACCTTACTCGCTCTCTCCTGCATGAAATAAATAGTTCTCATTCTTTTCTCTTTAAATTTCTCATTGCCCAACTATTTTGGCACAGGGATAATGTGTTGTTTTGATGTTTTTTCTCTGTTAAGGTCTTGTTTTGTCCTGTTTATCAACCAGTTTAAAGCATTTGAATGACAAGGGCGATTTTGCCTTAATTAAACGGCTCATGTGAGAAAGGAACAGTATTAAAAATGTTTCTTCTCCCATGGGAGTAGGTAGATCTGCTGCAAACTTGCTCTGAGAGGTTATTAAACTGTAATTGAGAGCAGCGATGATGTGCTCAGGCAGAAAAATGGTCTGATAGGAGCTATCAAAAACTCCTGCATTTCTCTGAAGTAACATGTCTTTAAATACAGAATTTAGTACAGTGTTTACTTTAGGATTGAGAAAAAAATGTATCAGCTGAATTCAAAACATAAATTTCAAAAAAAAAATTCAAAGGGAAAAAAAATCCAACTACCATGGGGTCAAATTTTATTCCTGCTAAAAGGCAACCTCGAAAAATCCTTGGCGTTGGAGCAGAGCTGAGGTTTCCCCGCATCTTCCATACTGTGCTTTTCTCCCTGTGTGATCCCTGCTCCCTTGCTGTCCCTGTGTGGAGCTGCTGAAGTCAGCGTGAGATCCCTGGCATTGAGCGGGAATGCTTCCGAGCTGTGCTCACTTCCTGGAGCTGGGAATACTGCCCGAGGCCTAATTTGGAAATCTGCGCCATGACATTCCTGGAAGAAAACGTGGATTCCAGATGGTCTCTGGAATTCTCTCCCTTCAGCACACCTGTGTGTGTGGAGGGGGATTAATGCAAAGCAAATGAAATGCAGGAAGGGGAAGGGGCTTTTCCGAAGGCGGTGGATGGGCTGCTCGGAAAGCTCGGCCAGAGCGGGATCCGAGCGGGCCTTCCCGGGGGGACCGTTGCCCGGCTCTGCTGCCGCCTCCGTGCCGGGGTAAGGGGGCCGGTGCCGCCGAGGCCTCTGCAGCCGGGTCCTTGCCCCACACGGTGGCTGCGGCGCCCTCGGCTTCTCCGCTGCCTTTTTCCATGGGGCCTCCCGCGCGGCCCAGCGCGGGGCAGCGGGTGTCGCAGCCGCGCCGCGGCCTGGAGGGCTCGCGCGCCACGCTAAGGCCCGCGCCGTTTCCGGGCCTGTGTGGGGAGCAGTCCCTAAACGCCAGCTCGCCCGAGCGTCACCTGCAGTTCTAGGCATGTCCTGCCACGTATTTTTTCCTTCCCATGCGCTGTTTTGTCTTTCCGTGCTAAATAAGGGTCTAGGTTGTCGGTAGTGGTTGTAGCCTTCGGGCATCCCTTGTTTTGGGGTAATTGGGGTAAAGGACTCTGCTTTTTCTAAACCTTCTGAGGCGCCGTTAGGGAGGCTTTTAAATTACAGTGCTCTGACCCTTTAGTACACTTAATCCATTTCTTTAATACTTCTGGGGACATCCCTGCTAACTCTCGAGCTGTTCTGTGTTTTTCTATAAAACCGGGTAGTTATTTGACGGGCTCTCGGTACGTATGGGGTGACATAAAAAGGTGAGGTCTACATTATCTTGCTGGCAATGACATCTGGCAACTAGAACTAGGCTTGAGTTGGTGTTGTTAGTGGTCACCTTTCATTTGTGTATGATGTCCGTACTGAGAGGGTTAGTAAAAAAGCATCCACTTGCCTTGGGGAGGCATGATTTGGAAAGCTGCAGTATCTTTTCATTGCTCCTGTGTCTTTTTAATTGAGGAATGGGGGAAAAGTCTGTTCCAACGCGCAGACTATTTTATCAGCAACCTGGGAAGTTTCTGGAGGCTGATTTTATGTTTATGCCAGTCTCTGGCTGATGTGACAAAGTGATAATTTATATGCTGTTTAGAGACCAGTCGTGTCTATTCTTGTCACACGCTTTGTGTGTGTTCTGCTTCTCAATGACATTGTTTAAATGCACTAGGGGAATAATGATTTTTGTCATAACAAGGAGTAACTTCGGTTGGAAGGGACCTCAGTAAATAATTTTTCTGGATTTTGAGTTTCCTGTTTGTTTCCTGGGAGTAACTTAGCTTACTGGAGTAGGCAGGAGCTGAAGGAAATTGAGAGGAGGGGAGTCTGTTCATTTCCTTCTTTCAGGCCATTAGTGTTACAAGTTTTCCAGGTCTCCTGTTATTCATTGAGTTTTTGAGAGTGATTTTGTATAAGATTTCAGATTTGCACTGAATAAATTACGACTTTCTAGAGAACTTTATAATCAACCTGTGCTTTGGAGGAAAAGTTCTCTTTGCAGCTTGATGCGATTCCTTTAGTGGGTCAGGCAACTTAAACTCCGGTATTTGCTGCCCACCTGCAGCACGTTTGCACGGCCTGCCGTGCACTACTGTGTCTGCTTCCTTATGTTCTTCCTTTGCATTCCTTTGCTAGTGACTAGTTGTGGCTTTTGATACAGGTGTCAAAGTTAGTTGGTGATGTCTAGTATGGGCGCTGTTGAGCCGTGCTCTGGTCTGTGCCTAGCAGAGCCGTGATCCAGCCACCTTTGCAGATGGCATTGGGATAAAAATTAGGCCTCGACATAGTGACACAGACTGTCTCCCCGACTCCTTAATTCTGAGCTTCACAATACTTGTGGTATTTGCAGTACTGATTCATCTGCATACGTTCAATAAATGGATGAAAACCCAAGCTTATTCAGCTTGCGCTGAAAGAGCAAAACCACCACTTGTTTTCGGTAGGTGATGCCTGTGCACAGTCTGTAGTCTATACATAGTTCAAATGTGTGGGGGTTGCTTTCCTTTTTTTATTTATTTACTTATTTTTAAACACACTTTTAGATCCTGTGGAAATTATTCATTTTTAGATGGTAAATATTCTCGGTCCGTTTCCATAAGTTTACATTTTAATGTCAATATATTAGGATGTTTAAAGTTTTTTCCAGTTTTCATTTTCCTGTGATTTAACTTACAAAGCATTTGCTCACTGCTTTCTGACAGGAATCTGTCAGATTGTGATATACTGGAAGCCGGAAGGATGGTTTTGATTTTTATTTGTCATGCACAAGGAAATGAAATAAGTAACTTAAAAATGATGCAATCTGTAGACAATAACTGATGTATGCATTTTACTGATACCATCCCTTGTTCCCCCTCTTTTTTCCTCCGTTTCTAGATGTGTGGTCAGCGGGCTGTGTATTGGCTGAACTGTTACTAGGACAACCAATCTTTCCAGGTGACAGTGGCGTGGATCAGTTGGTGGAAATAATCAAGGTATGGAATTCTAAATGCTTCTTCATTCCCTATATTTCTTCTTGGGAATGCTATGAGAATGTGCATTATCATGAGCTTAGCAAAGTGGCTATTCAGGCACCTTTGTGGAGCTTGTGGCATGTAAACTGGGGTAGAAACCACTTCTCAGGCATTTTGAGAACCCAGTGGTCTTTATTTGCGTGCAATAACGTGTAATGATATAGCATGTTTTAATTGTGTAGTGATTTAATCTCTTGAAGGGTTGCAATTTCAATGTACTTGGAAATAGCGCTTACATATTGAGCCAATATTTATTAACGAGCCTGATTCTCATTCTTTAAGAATCTCTTTTTTCTTTTGTTGCCTGCAATTAGTACTTGGCTTTGAAAATAGTTATTAAATTTCTTTGTGCCAGATATGTCACACGTGGAGTTTTCCTTCCCTTTCCCTGCTCTAGCTGTGTGAGGTGAAGGGTGGAAAATGGCAGGCCTGTTTTGCGGATGGAGAATCGAGACACAAAAATGCTGGGCAAAAAGTTTCTTGCACCTAAAATAGCCTGTTGTTAAAGTGAGGAAGACCTAATATTTCAGAATACATAACATTGAGATAGCACTTACGTTGCAACTCATCTTGATTGATTTCATTTGGTAACCTGTGAATATTCAGTGACTCTCAAATTAGAGACGTGGCGGAGTAATTCATAGTGTAAAAAGTGGCTCCCCAGCATCTCTTCAGTTTAGCTGCTGTGCCAGAGAAATGGTCTTTCCCCCTGTCTTCTCCTCCTGTTCAGCTTCTGCAGCGAAGCTTCTGTTCTTGTGTGACCGGCCTCTTCGTGGCCGGCCTCGCGCCGCGTCTCGGCACCGGCCGGCGCTGACCTGCGTCCCCATGCGGGGAGCTCCCCAGCGCGGCGCGGGGCCCTCACAGGGCCTGGTCTCCGTGGGGTGAGCTCGACATGGGCGCTGGGCCCAGCCTAGCTCGCCCCATGCCGCGTCTCCTGCAGCCTTTGCCAGTTCAGACTTGTTCTGCTGGGAGGCTCGGCTGTGTGGCTGGAAGTCCCCCAGGCAACTCCTGGTGTGCGGAGGCTCCGTGTCCTGCACCTGCCCTTGCCCAGCCTCCCTTGGGTTCCTGCTGCGGCCGGTGGGCCTGCTCTCTTTGAAGGTCACTGGTAAAGTCGTGAGAAAAGGAGTAGGGACTGCCAGAAGAAGGATTGATGATCGCATACACCAGTGGGTTTTTATTCCTTTTGAAAGGCCTCTTGGAATGGCGCAGCGCTTTCCATTGCACCCTTTTCGTGAGGTGGGAAATGGGCCCTGGAAACACCTCTGGGTGCATTCTTGCAGTGAGCTGGGGTGTTTGCCCTCAGAAGTTCTCAAAAACTCCTGTTCTACCTCTGGAAAGAAAACAGGAGTTCACAGGTGTTGTCACATTTTTTTGGGACCTGTTGCAAGCAGCCGCCCTGTTTTGCTAGTGAAGGGAGAAGTGATTGGTGTCTGCAAACCTGAGAAAATGCATTTAAAGAGTTTGGGTAAGTAAGGTTATTTGTAGCACAGTGATAATCCTGCAAGCCCCTTCGTAGCTCATTTAGAAATCTGAGGCTATAGCCACCTTATCAACAAATCCATAACCTTTTGCCTTACCGTTGATTTTGACAGTGTGGAGTTACAAAACTAGCAAATAGATGTGTTAACTGGTGAGGAGTCTTTAAATGCCACTGCCGTGAATGGGTGGCAGTTTTGGGCTGCCTTGTCATCGAATGGCTGCTGCTGCAGAGCTGGGGCTTTGTCTCGTGACAGCCAAAAGGGTTTCCAGTGTAAAGGCTTGAACTTCCAAGAACTGGAGCTGAGGTCATGGGTTTCGCTGGGAACAAGTGTCTGAATCATTTCTTCAGATGTAGAAAGAGGGACTCTGATCATCAAAATCTGTGTTGTTCCTGGCTTTTCATCTTCGTTTGTTATGTTAGCCCTGCACGCATAGAAATGAAGCAGACAGCTTAAATGGAGAGACAACTCCCACTGCATAGTTATCCAGGCCTCTAATTGGAAAGCTACTCTAATGAGATAGTATGTCCTAGGAAAGTCTGAAAAAGCAAATGTTGTGAACATTAAAGTAATAATCACTAGCCAGGATGGGTAAAGAATCCACAAAGGAGGTGTGATGGAAAATGCAAATAGCAGTGGGCAGGTAGGTGGTTGTTCTCCTGCCTTTGTGCTTCCTACGGAGACAGCTTAGATTCTTGGGCCACCATTGGAAGGAAGATCAGAAGATAAATAGTATGGATGGGCTGGTTTTCAGTGCAGCTGCCTGTCAAACGTTGTGTTTTGTAACGTGGATTTAGCTGTTCCTAAACGCCCTGACGTGGGGCTGCAGTGAGAATGCAGAGGGAGCTGGAACTGGGAATCAGTGGGAAGGAGTATGTTCACCCCAAACATCTGCTCGTTCTCCTTCTTTCCTGTGAAGATGAGGAAAAGTAAAAACCCAGATCCTGAATTTTCCAGCTGTCAACAGGGACCTGTCCCTTCTATTAAATATCCTTTAAAAGTGAGCTATAATCAAGGAATAATTGAGCATTTTTTTTACCTGTGTACAGAAATCATGAAACGTTCTCTCCCAACACTCAGTATGATGTTTAAATTTCACTCGTATTTGAAAGGTTGGTATAAAAATGGCAAACTCCTGAGAAAGCCTGGTCTCTGCAGCCTCCATACAATTGAAGACACAGCCAATTCTGCAGCATAAACATTACCAGAAACATAAGTCCTCAGTACCACATGTTATAAAACAGTAGGTTATTTACGTTTTCATTTAGAACGGGGTTCATTTAAAAAAATTTGTTGACAGATGGTCTCCACCTCTTCCATTTGCTCCTGTAGAATATTACTATTTAAAGCTTTTTTTTATTGTAGCACAAACTTAACGTTGATGTTAGATGACAGTAGGAGAAATAGAGCTGAGTGATCAGCCAAATAGCAGCAGAATTTGTAGGAATTTCAGATCGTGACCTGCAACCTGCTGCTGTACAGAGACTCCCTTGGAGTCGTGTTTTCTAGGTAGCTTTCTCAAAACTGTATGTCTGAAATGTGGGAACAGGGGAAGTTGATTATTTGAAACCCCCCAAAAGTGATATAGTCAAATGTATTTGCTAGGTTGGAAGTGAATCTGACCTCTCGTTCCTTTAAACGTGCTTGGTTGTGCCGCAGGCAAGGTCAGCTTGGAAGCTTTTCTGCCGGTTCCTGTCAATTCAGGATGACTAAAGTCACAGTCTCGTAGACAAGTTATATCTGCAGCCATTTGTTCAATTACTTGCTCAGCTTTGAATATTCAGAGTTCAGCTCTCACAACACAACTGCTGGGTCTACTTCTGGTTATGAAGCTTTTGCCTTAGACTGGACGGTGACTCTGAACCGCGCCCCCCGCTGCGCTTAGTCCTCGCTCGGTGCGTAGGACACGAGGATGCCCACGGGGAAGCTGTGTTGGTCACAGCACAGCAGCCTTGCCACGGCAGGTCGGTCCCGAGCGGCCTCTGCTTTCACAGTCACAGGGTGGTTGAGGTTGGAAGGAACCTCTAGAGATCATCCAGTCCAACCCCCCTGCTCCAGCAGGGACACCCAGGGCACGGGGCACAGGGCGGCATCCAGGCGGGTTGGGAAGATCTCCAGAGAAGGAGACTCCACAACCTCCCTGGGCAGCCTGTGCCAGGGCTCTGGCACCCTCACAGTGAAGAAGTTCCTCCTCGCATGCAGATGGAACTGCCAGGGTTTTGACTTGTACCCACTGTGTCTGACTTGCCCCTTGTCCTGTCGCTGGCCACCACTGAGAAGAGCTTGGCCCCTTCCTCCCTACATCCTCCCCTCAGGTACTTGCACATATTGATCAGATCCCCTCTCAGCCTTCTCTTCTCTGGGTGAGAAGAGCCTGGAGAAGCCTCCTCTGACAGCTATCAAAAAGACGAGGTGCTGAGGAGCCCTAGTTCCCATGGATAGCGATTCTTCTTCTTTCCTGTTGCAAAACGAGACCCTCTGAAACACAGTGGCTTTGTTTCTAAGCTAATACTTCTCTGCTGAAAGGCTCTGCCTAATATCTTCCCCCTGCTTCCCTTGAAAACGGGGGGAAAGTTAGTTATAAGGATGGAACAGAGTTATCTGAGCAGCAGTTATCTGGCATGTGCCATCGTCTTTACCAGAAGTATTTTTTCCATCTGTTACAATCTGGAGTATGAGATGTGCTACCTTGCAAAGCTGGGAAATGGAGGAGGTTTTTTGCTCTGACTGAACATTATGGTTGCTCTTTGTACCAAAAAACCTCCGTCTTCCTATAGTTCCCCAGGTTTGGAATGAGGCAGGGGGGAAGGTGTTAAAACATGAGCTCTGTAGTATCAGGAATCCTACCCATATGTAACTTTCTGGTCTCTGACAGTTTTACTGAGCTGAATGCTAAGTATAGGCTGCAATTATAATATATGGCTCAGACTCAAATGTCAAGGTACTATTTTGGGCTCCCTTTCTGAAATAAAATAAATCCAGTCAGAGTAGTTAATGGGGAGAGAGAAGCCGGCTCTTCCGGAGAGGCGGCGGGAGGAGGGAATGTTTGTCCTTACTGGAGACAGACCTGCCCGGAGCGGCCGTGCGTCTGGGGGGCTGTCTTTCCTGCACATCCTCCCGCTTTGCTCCAAAAGGGACCGTTCCGGCAGGGATTTTCCCTGCATCCCCGTGTCCCAGCTTGGCTCCTCCAGTGCCTAACGCGCTTGGCCCTTTGCAGCGCTCGCAGCAGCCGCAGACATCTGCAAAAGGGAGCTGTCTCTGTATTGAGTTGGCTCTCATTTTGTTGGACAGGAGTGTGTTTTTGAAAGAAAGCAAAGCTAAAAAATATAGATTTTTTTTTTTTTTTTTGCCACAGCCCTCTCAAAGTATTATCTCAAAGCTGGCCTGTGTTTACAGCTGGAGGTGCCAGCACCATGAAATTTTTAAATAACTATTTGGAACACCTCGAGCAGCTCTGAAGAGGTGCAGACGTGCCCTCAAAAGTGGTAGTTCGGCCGTTTGGTAGGTTGTGCACGTGGAGGGCTTTCAGGAGCGGAGTTCCTCCTCACCTTGTACAGTCAGTTTGGGGGTTGGGTTTTTGATGGCGGTCTTTTTCATGGAGAATACGACGTAGCAGTGTAACCACAGCTTTCTGGAGGATTCTGATTAAATAACTGCCTCGTTGCCGCCACAGCTGGCTGCAGTCACTGCCAGCAGGAGTTCTGCAATCTTTGGTCTCCTTATGCTTATAACTAATTTTGAAGTTTTGGCCAAAAGAGAACAGGTTATCGGAGGCAGCTTTACGTTTAGAGAAGTGACTATCACGAACCCATAGCCTTTCCTTAATTGCTGGAGATGCATCCCAGTACTTCACCTTTGTGAACCTTGTCCCTGGAAGCCAAATGACCTGGGCAGCTTCTGTGTGTTACAGGCCGAGGCCAAGGAAAAACTTTTCAGGAAAGACCCATGAAACCTCCTTCCTTGAGTATTTTTTTTCTCCTTCAGCAATCCAAAGAGCATGTGTCTTCTCAGCAAGTGTATCCCTAACTGTATTCCTTAAGTGCATTCCTTGCTGGATAATGCTTCCTATTTCCATAAGAGATTTAAGAGATGATGGTGATGGAGGTTCTGCAAAGATGGAAGAGCAGGTAGAGCTCTAGCCTCTTGTCATATACTGCACAAAGTTCCTTTCCTCACAAGAGTCGCTTATAATCCCCTTTCTTTAGCTCGGGAGTTTAGTCTTTATTCCAGCTACATTTTTTCTAGGATTTATTCTGCTTTGGTTCATATCTTTTTTTTTTTTTTTTTCTTTTTAAGTATCCATTTAAAAGAAAAAACAACAAAATCCATTTTTTTCCTCTTGAAGTTACCACCTTTTGAAAGGTTCTCTTCAAGAAGTAAATAGGATGTGTTAATCTGCATAGACCTGAATAATTCAGTTATTGGCTCCTCTGTTTCTTCAAAGCTCTCTGACCTTTCCAAGATAAAAAGAAACCTTTTTCCAAGGAGCATCTGCTCCCTAGTATTTTTCTGACTTTGTAGAGCCAGTTGTTACATAAATTGCACTTTTTACTGCTGCTTTTCAAACAGAAATAGCAGTAAAATGCGATCTTTTTTTAAAAGAGATGATTTGTCCCTTTTTTGTGTGTGTGATAGTATGATAGCTGTTTATCCCCTCGCTACTCAAATGAATTTCTTCTTAATATACCCAAAACTCAGCGTAAGTCACTGCAGTACAACATAAAAATCAGGTAGCAAACAGTGTTTCTGGATTTGTTACCCACTGGTTACTAGCGTGTTACAACCAAGTCTTCCACCTGTGTGCAAGCCTCGTACAGTTTCATAGCTTGCCACCTTACCCCATGCTTGTTTCTGGATCTTGATTTGAATTTGTCTGCTTCTCTGCATTTCCCCTCCTATTTTAAATATCCCACAGTTCCTAGATTCTTTAAAATTCCTTCTTCCTACGCCCTTCTCTTTCCTCTTCATTTGTGTGCCAATCTGCTTGAGCTCAGCATGATGTGAGAGCACCTGGAGTGCAGTGACCCGAGCTTTTCACGCTAGAGAGAACCACATAAATACACTGGGATCGATAATGTAGGTCAATTTTCAATTTGCACTGTGATTATGCCACTCAAAGCATGTATGCCTGAAGGGTCCAGCTTTCCTTTCTTGGAGCAAACACGATCCCTCTCCTGTGCCTTCCTCCCTCTGCCTTCGTAAGAGCTTAAGCACTGTCGCCTGCTTCTGGCAACTCAGCTTTTTAACGGGCAAGTGATTATTTTAACAGGCAAGTGATTCTTTTTAAAGCAGTTTCTATGATGTTGGATTGGGATGGTTTATGGAGCAAGGTTTCTTTTGCAGGTGTGGTGCTACCACCTTTTAGGAGGGCTGCCAAGTGTCTTTCTGTCTGATCATGCTGCATCTTGGGCAATATGTCCTTGTGCTGTTAATAAAATTGTCCTGTGTGGAAAATTAGGAAAGCTCCTTCCTTTACGTGTGTAGGGCTTTGTCCCTGAAATGGGCCTGGCTACGTGCAGGGTCATTTTTCATACTGGAAGTTTTTCCTGTTGGAAATGACTGATCTCTGTGAGAAGCACTAGTGCCTCCCATTCCAAGGCCCACCTCATCCCAGAAATCATTCACATTCAGGTCAGTACATCTGGGAATGTCGCATAACTGGAGAGCACTGCACAAATCAAGGAGAACTAAGGGTTACCAAGAAAAGTAGGATTTGGGATAGGTAATCCGATGCTAAGATATTTCTACGCTCTCCACTATTATATTAAATACCAAAGGAAAAGACACAAAAAGGGCAAAAAGAAAAAAGACCTTGGAAGTAGGGCGCTCGTTTCCTCCAAGAGCTCTCGTATTTGAGCATCCGATGCTCCCATTCCTTAGTCTTGCTGCTCAGGAGGCCCTTGCGGGTGCAAGCGCAGAGGTTTGTGCCTGAGCTTTGCCCCCTTTCCTCATCCCCAGGGCTCCAGCCTCAAGGGAGCTGCCGCTCCCTCCCCTCCTGAGGAGCTCCTGGTGTTTTGGGAGCCGTGGGTCGCCTGTGGGGCCTCCCGTGCAGCCCTGCTTGCCTGTCTGTGCTCAGTTTTCTCCGAGTCTTATAAGCAGCCTTTAACTGAAGGGGTTTTTTCTGTGTGGCCGCTCTGGATCAGAGCAGCTGCGGGAAACGAGCCAGTTTCCTGAATTCCGGCTCTAGGAGAAACGCGATCTTTGCTGCTGCTTAGGAAAGTTACTGGAGAAAAGTTTCCTTCCAAAGCTCCAAAAGTTGGGAGGGGAGGAGGGGCAAGAAGACGTGCTGCCTTTTCAACAACTGCTGTTTACGCTCGGGAAATGGTAGAACGTAACGAGAAGTGGTGATAGAGCAGCACAAGTGGCTTGTGATTCTCTCAAGACGGGAATTTAATCCGGAAAACATCTGAGGTTTCGGAAAGGGCTTTAGCCCTGAACTGGGCTGCAAATGCAGTTTGCGGCTCTGAAGTTGAGCCTGTTTTAGAAGTGGGAAGCTTGGAACACGCTGCCGTGGCCACCGCTCCGAGCTGCTTTTCCCAGCCAGGAGGCCCGGAGCAGCCTGCCGGAAAACCGGCCCGGAGAGAGCACTTTTGCAGTCCACCTCCCCCACTAAAAACAGCAGCAAAATGCAGGGTAGCCCATGAAACACCCTGTTTTTGCCAGTTGAGCAAATGTGAAGTTTTGGGTGCGGGGCAAAATCCAGAGTTTTAACGGCAGCCCTTCGTTTTTAGAGTGGCTGGGGTTCAAATCCTGAGCAGTGCTCAGAAGGCAGGAGCTGCCTGATCACTCGTTCTGTAGGACTCATCAGGGGAGAACTCCGTTATCCAAGATGTGCTTCCCTCAGAGATTGGGAGGCCTTTTCCTCATTTTCGCTTTTTTCCCCCCCCCTCCGCTGCGTATTTAAAAGGCTGCAAGGTTGCTAGTTTGTGTGTCCGTTTTGCAGCTCCTGTTTTAAATCACACAAGGAGACTCATGTTTTAAATCACAGAACAAGGGAGCAAGTTTCTTTCGTGATAACCCGGCATTAGCTTCTTAGTTGTGTGGATTTGCTGAAGAGCGGCACTTGGTGAATGAAAATGTTCACGGATACCAGAATATACAGTAAAATAGGTGGTTAAATCACAAGATGGAGTGCTAGCAAAATGTTGTACATTGCTTTCTGATCGTGAGGGTGCAGACTTGGTTATGAGTCAACAACATCCTGCATTGCAAGGCGTTAGAGCAGCCCCTTCTCTGTGCTCTGGCCTTCTCCGTAGCACGAGGGAACACCAGGCAAATGTAACCTGCTAACGGGGAAGTTTTGGGGAAATTGCTGTGGAATTTTTAATTGGTAGCATCGAATGGGGCTCTGGAGACTAATGCCAACTGAACAGTCAGCCCCCATGCCATATTGTCCTGCTTATTCCCTGAAAGGATTTCCAGAATCCTGTCAGAACCTCTTCACCCTCCAAGGTGATGTACAGCTGTGTTTTCTCTCTTACACAAACTACTGGTTTATGCGTAAAGATGGTGGCATGCAGCTTCTGAGAACGAAGAGTACAAATTTATAACAGTAAAATGCAGGTGTAGGTTTGTTGTAGGTGCTTCCAGGTTAGCTTTAAACTACTTTTTCCTTGTGAATGTGCATGAGAAGAGTCCGTTTCTAATAAGCTCATCAGGGGGCTGTTGCTAATGGCTATTAAAACACAGGCTGATCCTTAATCAGCCATATGCAGTGAGCTACGAGCTCGGAAGGTGTTCAGCAGTGCTGGTTTCTAGCACTCTAATTAAAGTGAAATCTTGTTCCTCTTGAAGGATTGCTGGCTTGGAGGGAGTCATGAATTCCATGGCAAAGTCTGAGAGAATGAAATTGTTGGCACTTGCTTTGGAGCATGAACCGAATTGCAGCCTGGAGGCCAGTAAAGTGTGGTGAAATGTTCAGTTCTCAGCCCTCTATTAATTGGCTGTACAGATTGACCTCAGTTAAGTTGCCTCTGTGTGTAATGGGTTGTGCTGTGCTTATCGTGTGAACCTGCAAACGTGAAGTACCTGAAAACATTTTTTTTTGTCTCTCTCTAGGTTCTGGGGACGCCTACAAGGGAGCAAATTAGAGAAATGAATCCAAACTATACTGAATTCAAATTCCCTCAGATCAAGGCACATCCATGGACTAAGGTGAGTCTTTATGAATTGGATAATAAAGACATGGGCTGAAAGTAAAAATTCATGGGTTAAGTTGGATTATGTAGTCTCTTGGTGGCTTTCAGTCTAACCTGGGTGCCCTTAACTAAGCTGTAGACCCAATAGCTCTTGATGTAGGTCAGGAAGAAGATATGGAAGCAGTGCACTGTTGGTCTGCTTTTTCATGTTTTCTACAGTTCTTTTTGCTTTTTTATTTATTTATTATTTTATATTTGTGGCAACTTGCAATATAGCTAAGCCCTGTCATGCTGCAGCTCTCAGTGTGCCCAGGAAAGCGTCCCACTGGTCTGTGTGACACTTTTATAATGCTGTTACTCAACGTGGCAGTGACGGTTGCCAGTCACTTTGCTCCCTAATCCTCTCATAAGTACAACTATATTTGCAGTCTGATATTTTGGGGGGCAAGGTCATTTTTCTTGGAGTTTCTTTGAAGATGGTTCTTGTCATCCACCTTTGAAAAGGAGAAATACTGACTCTATCATAACGTGATCAAAGAAACTGCCGGCATTAAAACAAATATATGGCCACACAATTAGGATGTCCTCTATCCTCTGCATGTGGAGGAATGAAGGATATTTGAGGGTAACAGCTGATGATTTAATCAGCGTCCTGGCAGTGCAATAAGTTAAATATTGAGTCTGAAGCAGTTGGAGCACGGGTGGTTAATAGTTTTGTTTTACTGCTTGAGAACTGATGCTATAGTCACAGTACATTCTTACCATGTCTTAACCGCTCTGCTTTTCCTCTACCAGGAATGCAGAGTGTTTGCATAGAAGTGCTGCCTTCCTAGTGCAGCACATGGCCAGTTCAGGTATCTGGGGACCAATATTCCCTTTGGTGGTAGAAAGCTCTGCAGAGGGATGCATAGAGCCAGTGCTGGGTCTTTGGGAGCGCATCCCAGGTGCGTGTCAGGGACCTGCACGGCCAGGCCCTGCGAGTCACTGGGTTTTGTCAGGGATTCTCTGTGCCCCTTTATTTGCCTTCACTCCAATAATCCCTGGTTTCTAGGTGCTAGCTATGGGCTGGTTAAGGGATTTCCAATAGTCTGAGAGGTCAGTAAATCCCATAAAGCTGTTTAATATCCTACATTATCGGGAAGGAGGGGGAAATTAGGGCCAATCCCTGGCAGTCGGTCTCTTCTGTTTCAGATTTTATCCTGGTAGAAGCTGCAAAATAAACCCCCAAGCCTTATAGCAATGAATTCTAGCGTTGCATCTGAATCCTTTCTGTGAAGGTGTTCTGGATTCAGGGAGTTTAAGTCAATATGCAGTGATAGAGAGCTGCTAAGATGTTCCATAATATACGAGTTTAACATCTAAAGCTGGCTCTGCAATTTGCCTTCCACACAAGGAGTCTTCAGGATTATCCGTACGCCCTTCATGTCCTGCTGTCCTTCCAGCAAACGTGGCTTCATGGAGCAACCACATTTCTTCTGTTGCACCCTATACCTGAGGGAGTGCTTTTCTTCCTCATTCCATAGGGTTACAAGCGAAACCAAGTCTGCCATAAGGAGTTGGGAGGCACAGAATGGTTTGTGAGAGCCGTGTTGCAGCTTCTTATTCTCCATTTACTCTGCAGCCAGTTCTTCCTCGTGCCAGCATGGCATCTGGTCAGGGCTCCTGCACTCGGGGTGCGTTATACTTAGGAGATGTGTGCTTTGCTTCCTGTTCGAACGCTACATTAGCAAATGGGATTATCCAGTAAGATTTTGGTCATAGTGCTCGTTCTCTCCCTGTGTTCTTTCTAAAAATTCTTTCAGCATTTTGATGTTAAGCCATCAAAGATTTAAGTAAGTGGCAGTAATATGTAGAACTGGTCTTCCTCACCCAGCTGTATTGATGGAAAATCTAATGGCAGAGACATAGGAATGCATTTCATCCTGGAGTTTCTTTATCTTAGGACTGCAAAGCATGATTAGAAGCTGGCAGAGGTGGTTGCAGAGGTCCAGTGTGATGAGAGCACAAGGAAGGGCTCTCAGTTTGAAACTGCAGCTATTCTTCGTTGTAACAAAGCACACAACTAGAGTGCCAGGACTTGAACGCTAGAAGGTTCAGTCCCCAAAGCACAATTTTTTGTCATGTAAGCTAATAAATCACTGGATATTACAGTAGTTAGAAGGCCTGGTTGTGAGGTTTTTTGGTTTTTTGTTTTCTTTCTGTAGATGGGAGGACCCAGCAGATGATAAGGTTTTTTCTTTGCAGGAAAACCTTGCAGACAGCCAGTCCTCAACATGTTTGAGAAAGGGTTGCTGCAGATATATGGGGACTTCTCTTGGACGTGCCTGTTTCCACTCTGCTCTCTGGGGATTTTACAGCAGGCTGCGTTGGTGGTTTCTTTCTGAATATCCCAGTAACACTGTGAACTGGTTGCTGTTGTCTGCTAGATGAATAGCAATGACTTACTCTTACTGTAGGCCTATGGTTTTCTTTTTCAGTTTTGGAGAAATTCCTTCAGATTGAGCAAGGCAACTCCATCCAGGTGGATAATCTCTCAGACTGAGCTTGAGGTTTAGATTGGATTCTGAGTGCAAAGTTTGTTGAAAGTGGTGGTCTGCCTTCATACATGGAGCTTGAAGTTTTCAAAAGAAATGCACTGGCGTCGTCTGTAGGCAGTATTAATATTTAATATGATGAAGTAGTGTGACAAAAGATATCTCAGATTAACGAGCATCTTTTGCCTTAGGCTGGGAGAGAATCCAAGAGAACACTAAAAATATTTTTGTGCTGCAGCAAAAAAAAGAGGTGAGATTACACTGTGGACTGATCTTCTTCAATCCATGGGCAATTTGAGAGCGAGGTGCTCCTGCACTGGATTAGCCTCTGTCTCTCAGCATGGAACATCCTGTAATTCAGTGCATCACTCACTATCAAAAAATAAGAAAACCTAAACTCTCTGGGAGTATTTCTTCTTAACTGGACTTCCCCTGCTTCCCCTGCCTCTTCATTAGGAGATACTTCTAAATTCTTCTTCAGCATTTCTCTTCATAGGAGAGGGCTGTTTAATACAGTAATCGAACTGTTCTTGATCAGATCTCATTTTGTCTTCACCGAGTATAGACCAGCTGGTACTCATGGAGGTGCATCCCACTGCTGGTCTGCCTTGATCTGCCAAGAGCACCAACTTAGAAGGTAGCAAGGTTTGGAAAGGACAGTAGTATCTTTTTTGGGCTCAGCTGGTACACTTGGAAAAAGTGGACAGGCTTTCGGACACACAAGCTCGTCTTCAAACTTAGTTCATGTCTGAAAGCCTGCCCTCTTTTTCCATCTGTATCAGCCAGTCCAATAAAAGCTACGAGCCTTTGGAAAGCATTTGCTGCTGTTTTTACAAGATGAGAGTTTTGCTCTATGTGTTTCAGACACTTCAACTCCTTGAGCTTCTCACTCGTTCAAAGCAAACAGCTCTTTGCTACTAATCCCCAAACTTGTTTCTTGTCTTCTGAACAAGTTTCATCTGTTCATTTTATAATCTTGAGAATAGAAAGCTGAAGAAAATCCGAGGTTGAATGCCAGATTGTACTTCATACGGTTGTTGAAGTTGTGCTTTGGGGCTTAGTTTTCTCCTAAACTTTTGGCCCTTTTGGAGGAGAGTGGGGCAGTGAGGCGGGGGAAGGAACGTGCAAATGTATAAGGCTGTTAGCTTTGCATTGCTTATCATGGGCCCTTGGTGGCAGGCCCATGTCCTGGCACTGCTCAGCTGCTACCTGCATGTTTCAAACCCTTTGGGCTGAGCGAACAGAGACCCCAGCACAATTCTTTCCCAGACAGTCTGCACAGAAAGGTGCCAGTCGCCCCATGCCGTGCCAGTTCTCGCCCCCTTCCCTCCTCCCACCACCCTTGCTAGGAAAGCTTCTCATCTGAGTCACTTGGCAGTAAATGTAAGGTAGTCAGGTAGCTTAGGCCCCTTCTACATGTCTGAGATGACCATGTATTTTTCCGACCCTCTTTTTTTTCCACCCTGGCACTTTGTCACAAGTGGGCACTGTCATAAACCGGCTTACGTGCTGAGCTGCGAGCGTGCCCGTGGTTCACCGCGGCAGACCGAGGCTGAGGCAGCCGGTCGTTGATGCCCCCTGCCTTGTCTCCGTCGTGCAGGCAGGGCAGCCGTTGCCGCCACCCGGCGCGGTGCAGCGCGTGTCTCTCCGTGCCCCATCACCGAGGGGCCCTCCGGCCTCCCCTGGGCCGCTGACACCGCCAGGGCTGTTGGCGCTTCCTCCCTCCGTGGAGCCTTCGCGTCTCCGTCACGGCACAGCCGAGCGGGCAGGGTCCCTTCAGCGTCCCGAAGTGCTTGCTCTCTTTTGGGATTTTTGCAGTCAGAAGGGCTCTTCTCTCCACATCCCCAAGCTCAGCTACTGTAGATGAAGGTGAAATTTCAAGCTGTAGCTCATAGGCCTCCGGGAACTGTTCCAAAGCCGTTGGCCGGGCCTGCTTACAGGTTGAGGATTGTGGGGAACCACAGTCGTGGATTACAGAGTAGCTTTGGATTTTGTCTTGGAGAATTTTTTTCTGCAAGAAATAAAGTGGAGAATCATTATAAAATATTTGGCAAATGCTTTCATCCAAGTATCTCTTGCATATGTGTATACATTTTGTATACGTTTTACTATACTAATGGCTGGTCCTTGACTTACATCTTTTCTACAGCAGCAGCAGCTAATCTTGTCTTCTCCTCACTCTGGGCTTGGGACACAGGCTCTGGTCTCTCTCATGGCCCCTTTTTTTTTGCCCCCTCCAGAACCTCTTTCACATCTTGGGTCCTACTGCTGCCCTCTTGGTTCTTGCCTGGGTTTTATGCAGATTGTTTTGCTTGTATTGCCTCCAAGTGCCTGCTCATACTCTGGATCTGAAGAAGAATACCAAACAGTAAAATGGATCAATAGACAACACATTTTGTCACTTCTAATTATAGCGGATGACAAAAGAAAATAAAAATTCTTTCATCGGAAGTCTAATAAATATACTCCCATTAGAAGTAAAACCAAAAGCTCTTCTTCCTGAGCCTGACTCCTGACTTTTTCCTAGGGTTGCCAAGGTGCAGCGGAGGCTGGCGAGCTCTTTGGGTGCACTTGCATGCTTGGCTTAAAGGAGAGGTGAAGCGGGGCCTGCCCTGCCGCCGCCGCTGCGCGGTGCCTCGGCCGCGCGCTCACGGCGTTGGAGTCGCTGCCAAAGCTGCCCCCAGGCCAGCGCTGGGGCCCGGCGTGGGCTCCCTCCCGTGGCCGCCCGTTCAGGGCGTGTTTGGGGGCGAGCAGGGAGCGGAGCCGCGTGGGGGGCCCGAGCCGCGTGTCCCCGTGTGGGGCGCGCGCAGGGGATCCGAGCGCCCGCTTCGCTCCCGGGAACACCATCCTCCCGCTTCCCACCGGCTCCGCGATGGCTTTTCAGGCAAAGAATGAAAGCGGCTCTGCTGGAGAGCAGCTTCCACAAAACAAAACAGTCTGGCAAGTCCCAAGTTTCCCAGCTCCTTTTCTCGGAGCAGGGATTTCTGGCAGTGGAAGTCTCTCATCTCCGCCTCGCTCATGAGAACAGAACCCAGGTTTGTCGGGTGATGAGTTAGCTGCCGCCGCTCCATTTGAGGGCAGTAAAGAAAGTGCTGCTTAACAGCAAATCAGGGAGCCTGCCGGGAGTATTGAGATACACCTTGCAGCGGCGCAGTGGCGTTGACGGTGACACGGCGACGTTGACGTGTCTTCTGCAGCGTGCCACCTGCTTGGCCAGGGCATTGCAGCACAGCCGTCCCGGCTGTCGTTGAGGGTGGCCGTCCTGCCGAGGCTTAGGTGATTTCCAGAGGGAGATGTTCTTGGGGGGTTCTCCTGGAGAAGAAGGGGAGTTGTTGAGCTCTGCTTAGCTTTGTTGCCTTCTTTTAGCGCTTCCTAGATGCAGGCATGCGCAGGGTGGCAAATTTCAGTTCATTCTGTTTTCACCAAGTGCTCAATGGAAGCAGCCCAGTAACGAGTGTGTGGTCTCAACAAGACATAGCTTTGGAGACAGGTTTCTGGTTCCCTTCCCAGCTCAGCGTTGGCTCATTTGTGAGCCACTTAACCCTTCTGTCTTTATTTCATTTTCCCTATCTGTGTTATTGCCACCTGCCAGGGATTTTTAGGACTGGCAAAGCACTTGCTCTTTCTGTGATGCTTTTTAGAAAAATAGGGGGGAGGTAGATTTAATCAGGGGGGAAGTGATGGAGGGAGGGATTATATACATGTTAAAATTACTCCCAATAGCAGTGAGCTTTGTGCGCTTCAGAATAGCAACATCAAGTACTTCAGAAAACCTGCTTTCAAGTTCTTAAACTCTGAAAACAAGATTTATTCCAAGGGCAGAGCTTCTGCCTGAGCTTTGCGTTGCCTTGGGTCAGGTGAAGCTCAGTGCTAACATTACTCTCTTGCATGTGTCTCTCTCTTGCTTTATTCTTTTTTTTCTTTTTTTTAATGAATGTGTCTTGATTATCCTAAGGCTCATTATGTGAAACTTGTGCAATTGAAATGTTGCTTCATGTCCTAAAGTGACACTAATTCTATTGTGTGATTATATTTAAGAGAAAAAAAAAAAAAAAAAGCTTTAAGGGTCATGTCCTGTGCCTGACAGCTTTGATCACCGGTAAGCAGGGCAAGCTTTTGCTTGAAGGGAGGAGCTTTCCCTGTTACCTAATACTGAAATATTTCCAAAAAAGACTTGATCACCTTCCTTCCTTCCCCCGTCTGGGGCATGTGCCGTCAAAAACGCGCTCGCAGCCCGAGCGGAGATGCGCCCAGACTGTCAGCCCGAAGCGCAGCTGTGGGTGGTTCTTGGCAAAACACGAGTCTCCGGAGCCGGCGAGGCAATTTTTAACTGCGGTGTCATCAACTTGATGTGTTAGCAGCAGATGTCACTTCAGCAAAGGCCCTGCTCGCGCGGGGAGCGCGGCGCGCCGGCAGCGCCCGCAGCGGGCACGCGAGACGCGCCGCGGCCGCGGGGGGCATCAAGTCGCCTCCTGAGATACCCGCTGGCGAGAAGAGCACCGCGGTGCAACCCGGGGCAGCGTTGGGCTTGCTTAGGCCGAGACGACGGAGCTCCGTGTTGTGCCTGGAAAGCCTGGCCGGAGAGCGGCCGCCGGTGAAAGCCGGACCTGGCTAAAACGGCGCTCGGCCCTTGCCCTGCGTGGGCTGGTTTGGGGCCTGCGGGCTGGTGTGAGCACAGCACAAGAGGAGTGGCTTGGGCTTTCCGTCCTTCTCCTTAACAATGCAGAAAAATGGTCAAGTTCAGAAAAGGCCAGTAGCAACTATTGTAATTTACTAAGATAAGACGCGAATGCTCTGCTTGTCTACCAAGAGTTCATCCCAGTTCAGGGCATTTGGGGATGGGAAGAGAGTGGCGTAGCAGAGGTGCCTAAACGTGGTAATTACTCTGAAAACACGCTGAAGGTGGTGGTAGCTCCTCAAAAATGAGGAGGAGCCTGCGTTAAGAAAGCCAGACTGATAGCAGCCTAGCTTAGAAAAGGAGGGGAAGCGGCAGCATCTCTGATAATGCCTGAAAGCAGAAGGGACTTGCACCCTTCCCTCGGCCCTGCGGTGAGGTACTACTCATCCCTTGGGATATGGGGGAGGAGGAGGAGGGGTTAATCATTTAAAAAAAAAATAATAATGAAAAGTTGTGGTTTTGGATGAGTCAGCATTTCCATTCTACATGATCACGCAGATTTTTGACACTCGTCCAAAAAACCTGCGACCTGGGTCTCAGCCTGAAATCCGTTTGCTTTGCAGAGACAAGAGGTTTTGAGTTACTCAAGTGCAAATTTTCCTTGAAGAGTGTTGGATGTAAAGGCGTTTATTTTGCATTTGTTTATCTCCAAAACAGGTTCATTTTTTAAAATGAAAGCTTGAGCCTTCAGTCCCTCGGGCGGGCCAGTAGCCCTTGCAAAAAGGTCTTGTTTCATTTTAGAAAAATGAACTGCTGCGCAGGTGGGGTAGTACTTGATTGCTTTAAAAGTTCCTGTCAGTGTTTTATTTTTGTTTTTGTTTGTGGCCTTGCTGTGCATTTTGCCCGGCCATATTTAGTCTGCATACTAAATGTTAGTCCACCCAAACACTTTACTTTGTGCACTTAGCTATTTTCCTTTATTTTTTTTTTTTTCCCTTTTCATTTTCCTTTTGCTTTCACCCAGGTGTATTTTAGACCGAGCTAGACTTCGCTCCGATGGGCCGGCTTTTAGTCCGTGCACTACATTTTAGTCCGCAGACTAAAAAGAATCCGCGGATTATTGACTAAAAGCGGTTCCCTCACCGAGAACTACACGGCGGACGGAAGCCTCGCGGCGACGGCGGATCCGAGGGGCCTTCGCAGCGAAGGGCAAGTCCTGCCGCCCGTGCCGTCCCGTGCCGTCCCGCCGCGCCGACGGCAGGTCGCCCTCGCTCGCTGCGGCGCCGGCGGCCTCCCGTGTAGTTCTCGGTGGGAGAATTGGGCAGGATTTCTTGGCGGGACCGTGTGGAAGTAGGAGAGCCAGAAGGGCGCAGGGTTTCCGCTTTCGTTTTTCTTTCTTCCTTTCTTTCTTTCTTTTTTGTATTTTTGTTTCAGTGCGTTATTCCAAAGCAAGGAGGGGAGGCAGATTGAGAGAAAAGGGGCGGGGGGGAAAAAGAATAAAGTCAAGGGTGCAATGGCAGGAGGGGGAAGAAAACACTAGGGAGCAATTGAGGCCATACCCGCACTCCTGAGGTGGTCTGTCCAGTTCCTGAAGCATCCTAAAGAGATCACGTCAGCCAACAAAATCCATTGGTGGGGAAGTCAATCCAGAATGGAGAATAATCCGCGGCGGCCTGAGGCACTCGTAGCTCACGCAAATTTAAAAAAAAAAAAAAAAAAAAAAAGCTTGTTTTTTAAGATTAATGGTGTAGATTTATTTTGCTCTTTGTTTAAACATAGGCACCATCTGTGGAACATGCTTATTGGATATATTTTTCCTTGCTGGACTATTCTCTTTTGGATTGACTCCCCCTCTTTGGATTATTTCACTGCATTATCATCTTTAGGACTCGTCANCTTCAGCACAAATTAGAAATTGTTAGGGATTTGGTTTTTTTCCAGGAGAAAAAAAAAAAAAAAAAAGTTTACATTGTGTCTCTGGGAAAAGTTGACAAGTGGGATGCACCTATGGAGACAAACTGATTTGGCCCCGTTTATACCCATGACCAAGGACTGAAAACTCTTTATGATGGGGGATTTCACTTACCCTTTTAGTTCGAGTTAGAGTTTTGATTTCAATTTTTTTTATTATTTTTTTAGTAAATGCACTGGCATTGGAACATAAATTTAGTAGAGAAATGTTTCTATACTATGCCTCACCATTGCACAATCAATTTTTTTGGCATACACTGTGGTGACGTTGGACTTGCTGCTGTGGAGACTGATGTTTAAAGTTTCTAATTGTATAAACATTTTCTATGTCCCCCACACCATGGATTTCTTATAATATTGGATATATTTTTCCTTGCTGGACTATTCTCTTTTGGATTGACTCCCCCTCTTTGGATTATTTCACTGCATTATCATCTTTAGGACTCGTCAGGAACAGGACATTTCACCTCAGGAGTACGGGTATGTACTTAAATGTTTTTTCCAAACTATTAGGCCTAGCCTTGAGAAAAAAAAAAAAAAAAACAATAATAATAACAAAAGTAGAGAGGAATCCTAGGAGTGGAAAGTCAGAGCTGAGGTTGCATCCTTGAGGCAGCAGCCAGGTGAATGATTTAACACAAGGCGATGAAGATTAGCCGGGTTTAGATCTGTAACTCACTTTGTGTTTTAATCACCACTTATGCGGGGGTGGGGGGAAGGATGTGTGAGGATTTTTTTTTTCTAAGTTTGTGGCATTTCTTTGGTGTTTTTTAAGGTTTTTCTGTATATTTGTTTGTTTTTCTTTTTTTTTTTTTTTTTTTAATATGCATAGTGATTGAAATGTGAGCTGTCCTGAGCAGGGCAAAACCCACCCCTAAGAATAAAGCATCTTCATTCCACGCTTTAGTAAACCAAGCCTGTTCAGTCACCAGCGAAGGGAAGCTTTCAGGGAAACCCCTCCAAAGCTTTACCTCAGGGTCAAACCAAGAGCCTGAGCTTCCGCGTTTCCCCCCCAAGGCTTTTGGTTACGCTAGTTACCAAGAGGTACAAATTTCCTTTTTCTTTTTTTTTGATAAATGATGATTATTTATTCTTTTTTCTACTTGGAGATAGCCCTTGGCTTTGCCGTGGCTGGGCTGTGAGCCAGCAGCTGGGGCGTCCCTCTCAGTGGGGCGGCGCGTGTGGGGCGGCGCGTGTGGGGCCGCGCAGGCCGCCCCGCCGAGTGCAGGGGGCTTCTCGGCCATCACGGCCGTGCCTGTCCTGTGGTAAATGTTCCCCTGGGTTTCCATCCCCAGCAAGCCTCTGTGAGGCGCAGGCGCTGCCCCTCGGGCCCCTTCCCTCCTCGCCCCACACGACTTAGCGCAGGCTGCCCTAGAGCTGCCTCGGGGGCCGCGGAGGCGACGGGCCCCACGGGGAGGAAGCGGCAGGTTCTAGACAAGGCAGCCTTGTTGTTCCCGTGTCTTCAGCGGGAGCCTCCGTGCCTTTTGGTTTAACGCCTACTTACACTAGTGCAGGTAGTGAGCGTGTCGTGCACGGATTTGGCTCCTTGGTGCCTGCTGGTTTGGGCTCACCTGCACTGCTGCTGCAAGCAGCTTGGATTAGCTCTTTTTAGCTCGCTCTTTTTTTTTTTTTTAATCAAAAACGCTCACATTGAGATTTAACACTCTCCCTCACGCCAGTCCCTCTTCCCCAGCCTATGTTTCACCTGTAACAGCAGGAGAGCGCAGTGCTCCAAGAGGCCGCCTGGGCCACGCACATGATTAACCTGCCTTTTGCTTTTGACGTGTGGAGAGAGGAAGGTTGGGGCGGTGATTTGGGGTGTGCAGAGCTATTTGTGGAGGTTTGAAATGCAGCTTCAGCGAAGGACTGCTGTGAACTCCCATTTTGCAGTCACGTAAGGTAAAAGAAAAAAAAAATCTGTTAGGAGGAAGCATTTGGTTCTCTTGACGTATCTTTCAGCTGTCCTTACAAATACCAAATGTGCAGGAGCTATCCCAATAAATTGATGGGAATGACTTGCCAGAATAAGGTCAAGGAAGGAGTAACTTGCAGATTAGAGCCAGACGTTTCCTGCACCCCACCCATGCTTTCCTTGTTGTTCTCCAAAGTTGAGCAGCAGCCTCCATAGCAACAATCTGACTTGCCTGCCTGCAGAAGTCGGTGTTAGTAAGGCTTCATCCACTAGTAAAAACATATATATATATATATATATGTATATACACACACACGCACACACACATATAGCAGGGCCTAATTCGATTTCTGCATCCAGTGAACCTGCTCATTCGAACCTTTCTCCCCGCCACGTCACTCCACCCCATATGCATGGCTGATCGCACCTGCGTGTTTGTCATGGTTTTTGAATGAGTTTCTCCCCACTTTGTTCTCCAACGTGTTTTTCTGAGTGCGCTCTCATGAAGTCTTCTTGCTGGCATTGCACCTTCACCCAAGTGCAAGACTTTGCAATTAACCCTTTCTCGACCCCCTCACCCCTACCCGCCCGCTCCCGGAGCTGGATTTCCCCATCCTCACTGGACACCTTTGATTACAAACACCGGGTTGTTCCCACTTGCCTGGGCAGCAAGAGAGGTTTAATTGCTCTGACTTGCTTCTGGTGGCCCAAGAGCAGGAACGAAGCCAGACAGCCTGTTTTCCCCTTGCTTGTTTTCCAGGTCTTCCGGCCCCGCACTCCGCCAGAAGCGATTGCGCTATGTAGCCGCCTGCTGGAGTACACCCCCACGGCCCGCCTGACCCCGCTGGAGGCGTGCGCCCACTCTTTCTTCGATGAACTACGGGACCCAAACGTCAAGTTACCCAACGGGCGAGAGAAACCCGCGCTCTTCAACTTCACCACTCAAGGTAGTCCGGGAGCGCCGAGGATTCCTCCCAGGGCAGAGGTGCTGGGAGCCGGGAGGGATCCCTGTAATGTGGGAATCACTCCCTCAAAAGTAAAAACCTCCAAGCAGGTCTAAGGATGTTACACAGCTGCGAGAACCAACTCAAAAGGGAACTTGGAGAGATGAGCTGAGGGGGTTTCAGATGGGCAGTGCCTTTGATTTGGACTTAGTCTCAGGGGCTGAAGGTGCTACCGCCCGATGGCACGAGTTCACACTGCAGTTCATGTTTGCAAGCCAGCCACTGGATGGATGGCCTTGGGTGATATCCCACAGGCACTGGGCCGTGGGGATTAGCTTGTCATTAATTTAAAGATGACGCTGCACCTTCATAGCTGAAATGCCATAGTAAGGAGTAACGCGTGCCAGGTTGGCAGGGAGGTTTGCAGTGCTGCTGCCCATTTTGGCCCTGAAAGTAAGCTAAAGTAAAGAACGCTGGGTATTCAGATATATGTGCTGCACAGTTCAGCTGGCACTGTATTGATTCGGTAATTTAAAAACTGAAAAATCATAAACAGTATATTGTTTTTATTTGAAGCCAAGCCAGTACCAAATTTTAAACCCATTCCTGTGTTCTTTCAAAGCTGATACCCCCCTGGAACGGTTTTGCCTGCCAAGATGGATAACGCAAGAAGTGTGATGTACAAATGTGCTAGTAATTAGTTTCACAGCACTTTAAGAAAGTGATTAGCTCCCAGGCCTCACCCTTCATGTGAGGATGCATGCTCGAATGTCTGGAACAACTTTTGGTTCAGTTAGCTTCGATCTCGTTTTTCAGACTTTAGAACATGCCATGCCCATCTGCCAAGATGTGAAACACAACACCGCCCTTGAGCATATGGGGCCGGCTTCTTTAATAATAGTAGCTATAAAAGTAACTGTAACTAAGCTGTTTCTATATAAAATAGTATTTAAACAGCCCAAGCACAAACATTTAGCTTACTTTGAATCACTGTCTTGAAGGAAGCAAATATTCATGAATACATGGTTTAACATTTCCAGGATGCGCACACCCCAAAAAGCTCTTTTTTGGTTGGTTTTTTTTTTCGGTTGTTTTTTTTTTTCCTGAAGGTACTTTTAGTAAGGCAAACACGGGACCTGCCCTCACTGAGGGAGCAGTTAGGGATTTTACCAGGCCTGCAGAACAGGGTGTCCTGGCATCTCGCAGGTATTGCTGGTGTTGTGGAAACAACCTGTGGCCACTGCCCCTCTGCTGGTTCCCCATGTCTAGGGGAATCAATTTAGCAGTTATATTAAATGTCTTGCTATATTATATAATAATCAGTTATAATACTCAGGAATTGTGGGGTTTTTTTTCCCCACACTAAGGCCATCTCCAATAGTGAAGATGGTTTTGATCCCCTTATGTTAATATTCCCGTCATTCCCTGTTCTTTTAAGCATATTTAGTTTTTGTAATTTTTAATTATGTTAGCATAAGGCCCATCTTCTACATGAAAGCAGGGGGTTTTGTTTATTTTTTTTTTGTTTGTTTGTTTAAGGCTTGAAAGCTCTACAGTGAGCTCTTAAAATTTCATAGAGGAAAATAGGTGTGTGTTTATGGAGAATTTCTCAAGACAGTGCAGGCTGCTGGATAAGCTACCCTCATCCTCAGGCAAATTTGTAGCTGCTGATTTGTCATCTTTCAGCCAGCTCTCAATGAAGTGTTGTCAGACATCCACCCAGAGGGCTCTCCTCTTGCACACTGAGTTATGGGGGTGGCAAGGGAAATTGGTTCCAGAGGAGGAAGTTCCATAAAATTCAAGAAGGTGCCTGTTCTTAGTAGCTGCCAGTTTTAGTACCTAAAAAGGGAAAGCAGGACCGAGGCTGGTCGTTAATGAATTTGGAAATAAACACTGTTGTAGGTCACTAACCAAACTCAAAAAAAAAAAAAAAAAGCTGGAACTTTTAAAATCAACCAACCAAAACAGAATTAAGTGCTCAGCCCGACGATTTGAACACCTTTATGATCACGTCAAGATATGCAAGGACCTTCTTGTCCCTAACCTGAGCACGTAAGCCTCATTGCACAGATGCCTGTTCTGTTGGCCCGTCCAGTGCAGAAATTGCAATGGGAAAGAGATCAGGTCACTGCAAGTCAGAGGTGGCAATAACAGCGTCTTGGTAATGTGGAAAGTAAGGGCAGGTGCCCTTCTGTTTTGAAGGGTGTTTTTATCAGGCAGTATGAAATTTCACAATGTTTTACTTGGCTGTATCCAGTTCTCTGAAATCCGTGGAGTACAAGGAAGCTGCAGGAGGCTGGAAGGCAAAACTGTTAGAAACAATACAGAAATCTGATCATTAATATATTAGACTCATTTTCAGAGATAACCTGTCACACCAAACCTGCTGATCTGGGCAGTGACGCCGTTCAGATGGAGCCTAGAAAAAGTACAATGAGAATATATACAAAATAAAGAGAATGCTTTTTGATTGATTGCCAGCAGTAGTCTTGGGGCATACAGATGCCTGCTCACTCTCTTCGTTGCTTGTAAACTTCTGTTAATATTTACACCAACTTTACGTGCAGACTGGGGTTTGAACAAAGCATTTTTTTCCCCCAAAAAAAGGTATCTCCAGTAGCCAGAGCGCTGCATTTCACTGACTTGTAGACCTCAGCTGAGCAGAAAGCAATTTTCTCTTAGAAGCTGCATTTTCAAACGCTCTGTGAAATGTCTGCCATTTACTAAATGTCTTGTAGCGGGTCAGTAATTGTGCTGGGCCCCAAAATGTCACTGCTGTGCTACATTAGCCCGTAGTGACCCTGAAACTCTTCTGTGATTCAGCACTTAGAATTGGATGCTGTGATGCTTGATGGCAAACACCTTTTAGTTGGTGTGGGGGAGTTAATCAATAAAAAATAATGTTTTTTTTAGCTATAATACTTTCATTTCTAACCTTTTTTAGTCTGAGAGAAATTGTTAGTGTGACCATTTGATTGCTGTCCAGCATGTTTTTTTTTTTTAGCAGAATATTTCTGCTTAGAGCAACTGGAGTGGGCAAGAAAGGAAAAGTATGAAATTTGTGCTGATTCCAGCACACTCTTAGGTTGCAGAGAAACTGCTGGAATAATTTCAGTTACGTGGAAAGCTGCTTGTTTTGCCAAAGCAAACACGATACGAAACTGATTCTCCGAGCAGATGCTGGGAGTGTTGAAACGTCCAACGTGATGATACTGAAAAGGAGCAACAAACTGTTTCTCAAGACAAAGTATTGCCCTGCTTCAGGGGGATGAGAGGAAGATAACCTGGTGTCCCATTAAAAGCACAGCGTTTGATTCCTGCCCCTTCCTGCAGCTGTAAATTGGCTGCAATCCCCGGGCCAGGAGAAAGCCGAAGCTGTTTTCCCAGCTTCCACGTGAGCGGGAATGCGCTCGAGTCCCCGGGCTCGGGACGGCTGCCGTGTTCTCATCACGGCGTTGGAAACGTGCTCTGAAATACCAGCGCTGTTGACACAACCCTGAATTTTAGGTTTGTTTTGACGAGCAGGCGACGGCTCAGCCGGTTGTTCAAATATTGGGGTGAAAGTTAGGGAGAACGGTGGCCAGCGCTCCCCGGGGGCTGCGGATACCGGAGGGCAGGCCTGCTCCTCAGCACTACGGTCATCCTCCCACGTGTGATAGCCACAAAGAGCCAAAAATTCAAGCAAATTTGAAAGAAAAGCTCTAACGAAATATCAGGCAGAAGAGCTCAATTTGCTCTGGTTATGTTATTTCTTGTCTGCCCCTCCGAAGGAATCGCCCAGAGCACCCTGAATTTAAGGAGCATCCTAGCAAGGAAGCGTGAGCTTTGTGGGGAGGTGAACGGCCTCAGCCTTGCCGTGCCTGTCCACATTCCTTACGGCAGCTTCAGAGAAAAGCTGGTGCTTGCCTTAAAAGCAGCAACAACAAAAGGCCACATCTCTGCCAGGCTGGGGCTGTGGAAGGAGATAATTCTGGCAGTGTGGTAAGAAAACACAGGGGCGACCAAAGCAGATTGCAAGTGTCGCTGCAGCGACGCTGTCCTGACCGAGCAGGTGCTTCTGTGACCCCAGGAGTCTGGCTGGGCCAGGATACATACAAATATGTAGCTTAGCACCAGTGGGAACAAACATTATTTTCTTTCCTCAACAGTCAGCTCTGCTTTTTTT
>VZSG01000879.1:120921-148493 GCA_013398315.1 Nothoprocta pentlandii
GGGTTGTATACAAACTATTGCATACACTTGTGCAAAATCTGTCTTGATTTAAAGGAAAAGCAAAACCTGTATAACATTATTACTACTTGAATGCCTCTGTGACTGATTTTTTTTTTTCATTTTAAATATAAACTTTTTTTGTGGAAAGTATGCTTAATGTTTTATTATTTCCCCCGCCCCATTCCCCTTGTAAATATGTTTTGTTCTGTGTGACTCGGTTCGGAAATAGTTAACTGGTACTGTAATTTGCATTAAATAAAAAGTAGGTTAGCCTGGAAATGAAATTTCAAAATACAAAAGTGTGTGGTCTTTATTTCACAACCCTGCCCCTCTCCCTCCTCCTCTTGTCTCCCCTCTCCACCCCTTGCTCCTCGCTCCTCTTTCCGCTCCGCAAGAATAGGTGGACATGAATCTTTGTACTGTTAATAATAATCAAAAAAAAAAAAAATCCTAAATAAAAAAACGCAAGAAATAAGCATGTTTTCTTCAATGAGCTGTGTTATTCCATGATGTTTTTCCAAGAGATGCCAGCTTGTCCATGGTACCATTGGATTTGATGGCGAGAGGAACCCTGGGCCGTGCTATTTGAGATCGAAAGCAGCCAAGCTTCCTTTCCTGTCCACCTATAGCTGCAAAGTGAAGAACCTGTGTAACCTGCTGGCTCTGCGCTCATTCTTTTTCCTTCTTTCTGTTTTTTTTTTCTCCTTTTTCTTTTTTTTTTCTTTTTTTTTTCTTTTTTGGGTTTGATCCCATTAGTGACGTTCTTTGGTGGTGATCTGTAACGTCTGTCGCGACCACGTCCAGTGGCCCGTTCCTCCAGGGAATCAGCACGTAGCTGTCCGGGTTGGGTTGCCGGTGCTGGATAATGTAATGTATTAAACACGACGTGTCTGTTAGCGCAAAAAAAAAAAGAAAAAAAGGAAAAAAAAAAAAGGTTAAAATACGTTTTTGGGCTGGCTGACCTGGCCGAATCCATTCTGTCGCTCTCCTAAAGGCTAGATGCGAGGTCATGTGTGACTGCTGCTTCAATAAAAACAAATTTATATTGCAAAGAGGCTCCTCGTGGTTTGTCCGTGTGGCGGAAGCCTCTCCAGGCGCGGCCTGGAGGGATCCCCCTGGGTTTGCAGGACTCTGGGCCCTCCCTGCCCGGCGCCGCTGGGATGCGGGCGCCTCTCGGAGGGGAGGCGGGAGATGCAGGCGCTTCTGCAGGGCGCCCGACTGGCCCGTGTTGGAGGGGAGCACCAAGACACCCGGCGCCTTGAGAGGGCTCCTCAACTGGCACCCTGGTTCGTGCCTGGAATTGGGCTGGGAGCTGGGCGGAGGGGGAGCAGGGGCCTCTGGCTGCTGCTGCTGCTGGTTCCCATCCCAGTTCTCGGCTGCAGCGTCCCGCACGCGCCGGGGGGTCGGGGCTGCTGCTTGCCGCGGGGTGGAGGTGGAGGAAGCGGCGCCACCCCAGGCGCCGCAGGAGCAAACGCGGTGTCAGAGCTGTGGTCCGGAGCCGGAGGAGGATGAAGCTCTAGGGAACGACGGACTCCAAAAGGAAGACCCCCCACACATACACACGGGCACCCCAGCCTTCCCTCTGGCTGGGGGCCCCGCTCACTTGGCCCGGGCTGTCCATGGTGGGGAGTGGGGCTGGGGAGGCCCTTCCTCCCCGTCCTCCGAACCAGCAGCCCTTGAAGCGGCCGGTCGCCTGCAGCCCAGCTCCTTGGCAGGGTCTGTCTCCTGTTTGTCCCAGCTCCGCTGCTCTGGAAGGCGCTGGAGTATCAGGTTGATGGGGTCAGGGAGCTGTCGCCAGCCCGTCCTCTTGAGAAGCAGGACCCTGAGCACAGGGTGCCTTCCTTGTCCCACCACGTCATCATCTCACCTTACCCCACGTAAGAACTTACCTCATGTGCTGGGACCAGTGGGTTGCTCTGCCAGTCTGGCCCCTGGCATAAAGGCAGCCAAGGGCACCTGCACGTACGCTGTTCTTTGAACTGTAGTGTCCCTTTAGGTTTTAACTGATTTAAGATTTACCCTTTTTGGAGAATTCACTCTAGTCCTCACTAATTTGGGACAGTGGTTAATTATCCTTAAAAAGGGAAAAAACAGTGTCACCCACGGGCACCTCCTCTTCGCTTTGAACTCCTATCCCCTCTGCTGCAGGCTCCCAGCACTGGCCGTGCGTTGTCTTTGCACAGAGGAGATCCTCTTGCCCCAGCCTCAGTTCTCTGCACTGAATGCGAGTGCACCTTGGCCAGGACCTCCTTACATCTTGCTGAGCTGACTACGTGCAGCTCCTCCGCCTCATCTTCATGGCATCTTTCTAGTCTTTCCAATGGCACCTCCCATCTACTTGTTCTTAGCCTCCTTCTTGAGCAGCGGCCTTCGTTACCGGCCAGAGACCGACTGGATCCTAGAGAGCATCTCGCACCCAGGTCATCTGCGCATCCCCGTCCGAGCAAACGTTTTTGGTGAATAATAATGAATAATAATTATGAATAATAATAACGAAACGCCTCAGTATGGAGGATCACCTCCCCAGCACACACATTGCACACACACACAGCTTCCCAGGGAACAGCCACCCAGTTCAAACTCCTGTCTTGAAACTACCCTTGGAGTCCTATCCATTAACCAGATCCAAATCCACTCGCTTGCTGCTCGCGATGCCTCTGGATCATTTTAAATGCTAATCCAAACGCAGAGTGGTACCAGGCTGAGCGCGTTATGAAAGACGGCGTCAGTGACGTGCTTTGTCTTCACCGGCCAAACTCCCCACCATCTGGGTGGAAATTAAGCGTCTGTGTCAAGGCGACCAACACCATTTGTCATCTGGGAGGTGCTTTCTCCTTTTGTGGCAGCAGAAAAAGGGGCACAAAGGAGGAGGGAGGAACGACGGGACGAATCCGGAGGGCAGCGGCGCTTTAGGCCCAGTTGGTGGCCCAGTTGCCAGGCGACCGTGAGGCGGCAGATGGGGCCCGGCCTCCATGGCCGCTCGGGGCCTGGCGCTGGGGCGAAGCTCCGAGCAGCAAGGAAAGCCCCAGACAAACGGAGTCTGTGCCGTGGGACATCTCCCAGCCCTTGGTCCCTGCCCTGCAACTTGCTTGTGCCCGTCGGAGGAGACGGCAAAGGTGTCCGAGCCATGAGGGGAGAGATGGGCCTTCCCCGGGGAACGCAGTCCTGGGTCTTGTTGCATCCCCAGCCAGCTCCTG
Source organism: Nothoprocta pentlandii (assembly GCA_013398315.1). Classification (NCBI taxonomy): domain Eukaryota; kingdom Metazoa; phylum Chordata; class Aves; order Tinamiformes; family Tinamidae; genus Nothoprocta; species Nothoprocta pentlandii. The sequence goes on from VZSG01000879.1 coordinate 124,119, forward strand.
ATGTCCTGGACACACGGGGTTTTTGTATTACATCCTACTGCCCCCTGAGAACCTGCAGACTTTGTGACTTTCCTCTCCTGCCTGGCACAGGGTCACTGAATGGAGGCAGGAGCCATGGAGTATCTAAACGTGCAGGACGCCCTCCTCTTAGCTGCCTTTGCAGGCAGCCCAGGTGCTTGCGGGGTCTGCACGTGCCAGCCCCGCCACAGTCAGGGGAGTTGGACCCTCCTCTCTGAGGGATTCCCCGTTTTTCTGCAGCACCCATCTCTGCTCTGGCTCCTCATAGGCAAAGCTGGATCCTCCGGAGGAAGCAGATGGGGAAGAAATAACACCTTTCCCTTGTGGAGGCTGCAAAGGACTGCAGCAAAGTGCTCGTAGTCAAGGAGCACTGTCGCATGAGCCACAGCAGGGGAAGGGGGTAGACATGAGACCATGGCAGGGCCCTAGGGTCAGGGTACTAGATGGATTCCTGCTGAGAGTTTGGTTTTCTAAGTGAAGTTTTCAAAACACAGTGAAATCCACCAGCACATGCAGGACTCTTAGCTTGGTGCTTTGAAGGCCTGTGTTTTACGTCATCTCCACAAGATGTGCGTTCGGGGGGGAAGATGTTGGCACGTGAAGGCATCACAGGCCTCACCGAGGAGGCTGCAGGGAGCGAGGTGGGTCAGATCCACCCATGGACTCAAGGGGAAACAAGCAGCATTTACCCTCTGTCCATCACGGTGCCGGCTGCTCATGCTTGCTGCGGCCGAGCGCAGGCCCCGCTGCCTTCCCCTGCAGCGGCTCATTCCCTTCTACAAACCTCTGCCAGACAACAGCGCTTAGGGGACAGGTGGCGACTGCTAGAAAACCCCACAGCGCTTGAGGGCATTTTTGCTACTGACCAGCAGGAAGTCATTAATGTTATTAGAGGGGCTGTCAGGTGTTAGCAGTCCTGAGAAATGAAGGGAGTTGGGGAGTGTTTGGACCACCTCAGGTGCACCTCATTCCTCTTTAAGAAGCTTGTTCTGTGGGACCTGGGCCATGGGTGCTGGTCGCTGGTTTGCCTTTAGCTACAGGTGGAGGCACTTGTGGAATTAGGCAGTAGGCAGCAGGTAGAGAAAGGGCTCCGTAGGTAAGGGCCAGCTGCCACACCATGCACTGGTGGGGGTCTGTGAGATGCTGTAGGTATAAGGGCTGCACATAGCCCCTCATAGAAGAGAGTGAGATGGATTTGTAGGCCCAGTCCCTCAGCAGTTTATGGTGAGAGAAGCCTGTGCCGCTTTTCAGTCCACATAATGGTAGCGGGAGCTGCAGCTCTCTATGTGGCAGTGAGGTAAAATGGTGGGTGAGAAGGTGCTGGCCCGGCACGGTATGTCGGACAGCAGGAATTGAGGCCCTTAGTTCAGAGGCCGCATGAGAGCGCTTGCTGAATCCTGCAGGCTTCTTGCGGCACGTGGATTCAGAGCAGAGCGTGCCACGTAGCTGGGCATGGGCTGGCCCACGTGGCAAGTGCCGCCTGCCACGGCCTGGTGAGCGGTTGGGAAGGTGAATGTTGGCAGGGTCAGTCACAGCTCTAGGGTCTGGTGGGCCTGTGAGCTGGGGCTGGCTGGCCGGAGAGGGCACCATCCCTGCATAGTGTTCCCCATGAATCAGGAGATCAGCCCAGGAAGGAAATGAGACATCCCTTCCAAACACTCTGTGAAGGACGGGGCTTTGGCGTGTGGGAACAGGCCCCAAGAAGCAGCTTGGACTTGAGCCGTGTGAGTCGGAGGAAGAGGTGTGTGGGGTTGACACGAGGTGTGGGAGAGAAGGAAGAATGAGATGGAGCAGAAAAGCAGAGCTGCCTCTGTTTCAGCACACACCCTTCACCTGCAGCTTCTGAGGCTTCCCCCTTTCCCATGCGGACAGTGCCTGCTTGCTGGTTCAGATGCTCTCCCACCCTGTTTTCAGCCCCAGCGGTGCCGGGGAGGAAAGGCGGGAAAGAGCACCCCTCCAGCCTCACGACAGCCCTGGTCCTGCTGCCCGGGACGGGTCCCACGGGCCTCTCTGCAATGCTTGCAAGACCGTGGGACAGGTTGTGAACCTGCCTCGGGTCTGCCCCACGCTCAGGGCTTGGTGCTGAATCCAGGCCCAGGGCCCTCAGCCTCCGCCTGCCTCCACGTGAGCGCTGCTCGTGCCCTGCAGTGCTCACCTGCTGAACGGAGAGGTACGGGAGCGTTTCTAGCCCCGGCAATGTGCCCATCCACGTCGCATTTTCCCTGGCGTGGTTTTCAGACGGGGTCCTCTGCCGTTCTCCTGGGTGACTGATCACTCGGCATGGCCTGGGAGTCGCCGTGGCCTGGGGACCGTGTCCAGCTGGCGCTGCAGGCGCAGCCTCTCTGTGCTGGAAGGCAAGAGAGCAGCCCCCCGTCGAGGCTGCTCTGTGCTGGCTGCTCTCGCCGCGTGTTTAGGTGAGTAATGCACATTTACACTATATGTCTCGGGAAATCAGCGTCTCTGGCAAATGTTCAGAATCACTCCTGCCTCCCTCGTGGGGTGCACGTAAGCCCAGGCCTGACTCAGGAGGGCATTAACTTGAGGAAACTGAGAAAATACTGACTCTGCGTGCAGAGGAGTGCAGGAAGAGCTGCATGAACAGGCTTCTGGCTGCACGGGGGAAGGCTGGACCAGCAGTGAGCGGAGCCAGTACCAGTGCGGGTAGCCCCCGCTGAAAGCCCTTGTCAGGAGAGGAGAGAGTGCCCTGAGAAAAGGCTTAGCTGTGTGTTAGCTCCGTGTCACCCTGATAGAGGTGCTTCCCACCGGTCTGAGCGGCGGTTGGAGCAGAAGCACATCCTAGTTGCACGGTGCAAGAGCCAGAAAGACCCAAGACAATTTGCACTCATTTGTGTACTCCTGGTGACGGGTTATCAGCCATTCCCGGCACCCCTGTGCTCCGCCTGCAGTTCTTCCCAGTCCCTCGGGGCTCCCATGCTCAGCCAGGCTCCTGCGCCTGGCAGGATGCAGGAGCCCCCGCCCCGGGGGCAGCTGGTGAAAGGGAAGCAGGAGGAGCAGGACTGGGCCCGTGTGGCTGGTGCAGCTGTGAAGGCGTCTGCTGTGTTAGGCGCAGCGGGGAGCTCCTCCCCGGGGTAGTGCTGGGCCCCGCTAGGGAAGGGGATAGTGCCTCTCCTGTTGCTGATTTATGAGCCCGCTTCCCTCTCACTGTGCTAGTTTCCTTCCTCGAAGCACGTTGGGCAAAGCCTGGAGGGAAAGGCACGGGAGCGCCCCTTGCCTTGTGAGGCCCGTGCCGTATCGCATGATAGGCCACATGGGGAACGCTTATTTCAGTGTGATGATCTTAGAAGCGCAGTACGTGCTCCGCTGCGCTGGCCTCCCTCCTTGAGTGTTTGCTGCCTCAAGGTTTCCATGTCTCTCTCATTACACCGGAGCTTGTGATTCATGTTCTCCCCTCTCTTTTAATGGGGCTAAATTTGTCCAAGGCGGCCTGAGGCGACAGAGCCGCTTCCCGACGCAGCCTCCCTCCTCGCGGTGCGAGGAGCTCTCCTTTCCCTGCCTCTGGCTTCCTCTGCTTCCACCTGTGCTGACCCGCTGCCCACGCCATGACAATTCTCCCAGATCCCTAACAGGATCATCACAGAATCCTGACAGGATCTCATTGCCCATCTTGACCCCCCTGCCCATTCTGCGATATTTTGGGGCCAGCTGCCCCATCGTCCGCCTGGTGCCTCTGAGTCAGTGACCTAGAGCCCCGCAAAGGAATTTTTTGGTGTAGTGTGCTCGGTTTCCTCTCTCTCATTCTTATTTACAGCTCAGTGGAGAACTGGGGTATTCAGGATTTTGTCTTTATTTGTTTTCTCTCCTCCTTTCTTCCCATCTGCTCAAAATCCCTGGAAAGAAGCCTCAATGCCCTGACTTACTAGGAATGCCCTAGTAAGCCTGAATTCCGAAAGAGCTGCTGGTTTGTGTGTGGGAGGGACACAGTTATGCCTGGAGTCAGGTAGCCCTAGACTTACAGGCTTTACAGGCAAGATGCCCAGGGCCCAGCACAAGAAGCAGCAGGAGTGCCCAGCTCTCAGCCCATAACTGCATTATCATCAAGAGCTAGTGCTGCTCTTGGCTGCAGAAGCAGCAGCTAGTGCCTCAGTGAGTAAGCATTTCAGGTGCTTAGCCTTGGCTGGGCCTCTCCCTCCAAAAGCTGCTGCGCTGGCTGCTGGCGTGAATGTAGCTTTGAGATGCAAAGCCCATGGATCTCCAGGCTCAGGAGCCGTGCAGGTCCCTGAGGGCTCTGTGACGAGAGGCACCGCCGCGGTCAGAGACCCGTGTGCAGCCTGCTCGCTTCTCACCTCCTGAGCTGGAGCCCCCGTGTGCTCACAAACAAGGCAAAACCAGCAGCTTTCCTGCGTAGCCTCCCGGAACCAGAAAGTCTGTGGGACCAACAGTGAGCTCCCTGCTCTCAGGAAGAGGCTTCTTGCCAGAAATGTCTCCTCCTTTAGGATGACAAGAAGCTAGAAGAGGTCAGCACATGGAGTAACGTTTCTGGAAGAGCTATGAGCTCTGGTTAATGGGTTCTTCACACAAACTGCATCAGCCCCCGCATCATTCTGCTATCAGCTACCTTTAGTTATTAGCACCAGGCACTGCTGGCTGGGTAGGCACCGCTCTGCTGAATGAAGCAGGGGCTAATTATGTGAAAAGATGATGCAAGATCTGACCCTCACTAGCAGCCTGTCACAGGCAGCTTTTATTCAGGTAGCTGCAGTGATTATTAGTAGAACTGAATAAGCACTAGAGCAGAAAGCCATTCTTTGCCTTACCCAACTAAGGGAGCCAGTGGGATATGCTTGAGAAAAGATGTTATGTACAGTCTCAACTCAACGCTTCTCACGGCTGGAACATTTTCTCATTTAATGCTCTTGATGCAAGGAAACGCTGCCAAAAGCCCAGGTGCAGGGCTCTACAGGGCTCTGCTGCGAAGACAAGGAAGGGATGATAATGTTGAATCTCTCTAATTTCTTTTAGTAGTTGTAAGGAGCAAGTTAGCAAAGCAATGTTTTAAATGCCCCCTTGAGCGTCAGCCAGTCAAGTACTTTCTGGGTGATAAGACAAAGCTAAATATGGGGGGCTGCACAGAGGATGCCACACTGCAATGTACACAGAGTGGCCCCAGGACAGTATTGCTCACTGGGGAGATGGCCCAAAGGACAGAGGTGTTTTCCCATCCTGGATGCCCTAGAAGAAAAGAAAAGGAGATACAATACAGAGCTTAAAACACAGAGGGGTTGGGAAACTCGCTTTGCTCATCTTCTCTCTCTAGGAAGCCTCCGTGTCTGATTCATCATCCGGGCGGAGATCTCCTGTCTCTCCTGGGCTTTTGTTGTCCATGAGCTTCGGTGGTTCCTGTGTGACTGGAAGGGAGCAGGTGCTCCCTGCTGCGCTGGGTCCAGTGGAGGTCCTGCTTGAAGCAGCACTAGGTGCTGCAGCAGGAGAATCCCCCCTTGTCTCGCTGGCCGACGTCTCCTGAGGCAAGGTCAGATCGGCCACTATTCTCTCCGTGTCCCTGTGGATGATCTGGTGAGCAGCAATGATGTGTTTTCTTTGGGACTGCCTCACTGTGCATAAAAAGAGGAAAGGCTTTTACTTGGAAAGGCACAGCAAAGTGTGCTCTGCAGGGGAGAAGGGAGAGGTAGCTTTTAGGTTTCTGCAGGTGTGGAAAGGTCTATTTCAGAAGAAAAAAAAGAGGAAAAAAAATGAAGGCGTCCCTCTGGCGCTGGCCGGTAGGGTTCTACTGCCACCTAATAGTAGCAGCCAACCTTGCACTTCCCTTGGAAGACAACTCCCACAGTGGGAAGCGCAGGCAAAGGGTTTCCCTTCCCGCCCACTCTGCATCCAGGCTTTAAAATAACTTCCCTGGCAGCATCTGGGAGCTGCCAGAGCAGGACTCAGGAAGATGGGGGGGTGAAATCTGCCCTCTCCTGTGTCCCAGTGCTGCCTGCACAGAGAAACCCTCATGGAGCTGACACACAGACCAGGAGACAGGACAGACTCGTTAAATCACCTGCCCTGTCATCTCCCTTTCGTCACTAAAGGCTTTTTCTTGGCTGTGTTCTACAGTTTCCATGCAATTTAGTTTGTTTGTAGTTCCAGCCCACCTCTTGGGAACTAATTACCCAAACTAAACCATTAACACTGGAGTTCTCTGCATTTCTCCTCACTGTTCTTCTTTCCCTCTTTCCTTTCCCGGGCTGAAGGTGCTGGTAGACAAGCATCAGGACTGCAGTAGTGTAAGTCTGCAAGGAGGGGATGGGGAGCATTGCAGGAATCAGCTGCGGTTCTGCCCACATCTCCTTCCTGTAAAAGTTCAAGACTTCCTTGTGATTTTGATCTGTTTACACTGTAAGGCTGAGCTCTAACTGCCAGCCCTGAGTCACCGGTGTCTTGAATGTGTCACACAGCCCTGCACACTGTCACTGTCGCCATCCACACAGCCCTCGCTTGTTGACTCAGTCGCTCAGCTTTACTAATCCATCCATTTTATGCTTTGTCCATCTTCCAGGTCCATTCAGTTGACAGTGAAGACAACTGGCCCCAATTTGCATTCCCCAAGCTGCCCTTCAGCAGCCAGCTCTCGATCCCCAGGATGACATTTGCCATCCAAGGCATTTTGATTTCAATGGTGCATGTGGCACTGCAGGAACTTTACCTCTCCTGATGCAGCTCCTTCCTTCATCCACAGTGAATTGTAAAGGAAAGAGGGCTTAACTGCTGGGTGAGTTTTATCCTTTTAAAAGCATCTTTTCTTTTTCATATCAACACATTGCCTTCTAGTTCCAATGAGAGACAGTGTAGAAGGGAGGGGCGGGGGTGTCTCAGGATGGACCAGCATTAGATAATGCCTTTTCTTGTGCAAAAGAATGAGAGAGATGCTCAGAAGAGCAAAACAAAGGAAAGGAAAGCTAAGTAATGGCTAAAGAAAGAGATTTGTATGAAGGGAAGCTAAAGTGTAGGCAAAGGTGGTATTTGTAGATCTGCAGCTTTTTGTATTCAGGTGGCTTTGCTCCTCTGGCAGGCCAATGGGTTTCTGACCTCAGATCACTTCCTGCTAATTTCAAGGGCGTTATGTGCTCCAGCATGGGCCAGGTGGATAAAACAAATAGAGTTTCATAATGACTAATCTGCCTTGCCCTAGCAAAACCTTTAAAAGCTGCAATAGAAAGGCAGCATGGTGATGGGCTCACAAGCTCAAATGGCATTTTTTGATACTACCATGTGGGACTTAAAGGGATGCTTATGCGATGATTCTGCTTCTCTGAATACCTTCTGATATTGCTGTGCAGGAGACTCATAGTAGGGCCTGTTCTCCGGAGCATGTTTTGGAGACAGAACTCAGCCAGCTCTTAAATGAAGGGCATCCATCCCACTCAAGGCAGCAATTGCAGAAGAGAGTATGAGCAAGGTCTTTTAGGGGACATGTGACCCTTGCTGTCACAAGAATATTGTGGCCAGTTTCACCTGATCACCTTCAAAGGTGCTTTTGTATTTTATCATCTATTACTCTGACTCTTCTTCCAGCAGCCACTTTCACTTTGCCTGGGTTCAGCTCTGCTTTCCAGACATATCCCCTGTAGCTATCCCAGATTTTGGAGATCCTTTCCTCTGTTGCTCGGGAGCACTTCTGATCTGCTTAGATCACAGAATCACAGAATATTCAAGGTTGGAAGGGACCTCTAGAGATCATCTAGTCCAACCTTCCTGCTCAAGCAGGCACACCTACAGCATGTGGCACAGGGTGGCATCCAGGTGGGTTTTGAAGATCTCCAGAGAAGGAGACTCCACAACCTCCCTGGGCAGCCTGTTCCACTGCTCTGTCACCCTCACAGTAAAGAAGTTCCTCCGCACCTGGAGATGGAACTTCCTGTGCTCCAGCTTGTGGCCATTACCCCTCGTCCTATCGCTGGCCACCAGTGAAAACAGCCTGTCCCCTTCCTCCCTGCATTCTCCCTTCCTGAACTTACACACATTAATCATATCCCCTCTCAGCCTTCTCTTCTCCAGAGAAAACAGGCCCAGCTCACTCAGCCTGTCCTTGTACGAGAGATGTTCCATTCCCTTAATCATCTTAGTTGCTCCTCTCTGGACCCTCTCAAGAAGCTCCACGTCCCTCCTATACTGGGGAGCCCAGAACTGCACGCAGTACTCCAGGTGTGGCCTGATCATCAGGGGCTGTTGCATTTAAACCCATTTTCTTGCTTCCTCTGTTTGAAACCGCTCCAGAATCCTAGGTCATCTCTAGGTCTTCCCTTTCGGAGACGAGCTAGCCTGTGTGCATTAGTCCAGCCTGAGCTGGGCTTGACTGACCAAAATTACTGTGCCTGGCTTTGGCAGGCTTGCAGATCTACCAAGAGTAAGAAAGGAGCTGATAAGGCTTAGAGAGTATTGCCTGTTGTTGAATAGTGACTGCTGTTGGTGATAAATACAAACCTGTCAGAAAGAGCTTTGCGCAACTCTCAGATCACAAAAGGTGTTTGCAGGGTTTGTATTTTCATTAACAACACAAAAGAGGCAATAAGCTGTTTTTGTTCTCAATTCAGCAAAAAGACAATGACAAAGGCCACTTCAGACTCTGTCTTGATACAATTTCTTTTGGTAAGTTATATTCACTTTATATGGATGACTGGCTTAGTCAGTCTCCTGAGTGTGCTGGCTAATGGAAACCATCCAGTTAGGAAGAGCCATTTATTTTTTGAGCCTCTGTGTAATACGTATGTTCCCAGGGTCTCTGCCTCTGTATTTTGAAGGATCCATTTTGATTAAACAGAAACATTCCTTAAAATTGCAAAATTATCCATTTAAACATATAGCTTAAATAGTCAACCCCGAAACCTTAACTTGGTGTTTACTTATTGACCAGTTGGAAAAAAAAGGCAAGGGAAACTTGCCTTCTTCCTTTCACATATATTTATGTAATCTGCCTGTTAAATGCTTCTACAGTTTTTTACAAATTACCATATAAAAATTATTCACAGCTGTGCTACGTAATGACTTTTCTCCCAGTTTATTTTTGAAGGCACAATCAGTGTTTTTAATCTTATTTAGTATTACAGTTAAAGTTGCTCTAAGTCACTTCAGGTCTGAATTTGGGCTCCCATTTTAAAAGACCTAAGGCTCATGAGAAATGTGTACAGAGAGGCAGGAGGGCTAATTTGCACTTGAAGAGTGCAAAAGGGGACTCTCAGAGAACTGAGACCGCTTTTGGGAGCGTGCCTCCCTTTCACTGAGACGGAGCGAGGAGGGTGAACCAATTCAAGAAGGGGAAAAAGCAATGAGACTCCTTACCTTTTTCTTTGAAAGAGTTTTTCTCTATCTCTGGAATCAGGAAACTATAAACCAGCTCTGCTACAATCTCTTCTGACTGCAGGCGAGTTCTCCTACAGAACAGACACGAGGTGTGATACTAGTACTTTACTTTTCTTTACAGATCACCCCTGCAAGCACACAGTTCCCTTATGAATATTCTCACTGTTTTCAGGTGAGTGTATCCTCGTGACAGGAATTGTCAGCTGGCTATCTGCTTATCTCATAAAACAGTGCCCAGCGTTGACAGCGTAACTGGTGATTCACCTCTGTACAGCGCTGCCAGTGTGTTCAATATTGTATCGGTAAAGCATTACTTCAGGAGAGATCCCAGATTCCTGATCCTCAGAGGTATTTAGGAATCTAGCTCTCATTAATGTCAAACTGTGCTAGACACACAGATACCTCTGAGAATTTGGGTCTTTGTCGGTTCAGTCTGTGGTCTGTTGCTGTGTTTGCTAAATTCTTCCCTTTTGTGACTTTGCCTTTGGCTGGTCCCCATGCTCTTTTCCATGCCAGTGTCTGCTGGGCTCCCAGTTGGCCCAGGGTCTGCATGCATTAACTCTGGTTAATTCTCCCTGAGGACTTCAACATTCATATTCATCTGGTTATAAAATACCCAGCTGCTGTTCCATAGGAGAGTCACTGTGTCAGGGATTATTTTCATGGCTCAGTTCCAAAAAGGCACATAGAAACAGAGCTGGAGGTTTGGTAGGTCCTAAGAAGTATTCACTGCTGATGCCCCAGCCAGACACAGGGCAATGGTGTTCCCAACAACTTACTGTGCTCAGAATGCCTTGTCAGGCAGCCATCAGTATGAGTGGCCCCCCTGCAAATTGGCAGTTTCCTAAAGAACAGCCACCCCAGAATAAAAGACTGCTGTATAGCTGTATCTTTAGCATCTCTTTCAAACCAATTTTCTGTAGGACTGTGAATAAAGGAAAAGACCAATGTGAATGGGTATTGCTTTAGGCAGTTCCCAGATTCACTTAAAATGCTGTCACCACATCTCATTGGCATGAAGAAATCTGAAAAGGGTGATTCACAGATCCCAGAAGTGATTTGTAGAAGGAATCTGGCAAATGTTGCATGGAAATAAAGCTCTGGTGGATTTATATGTGTATAGCAGATAGTAACAGTGCGGTTCCCATACAACCTGCACAGCAATGAAGTGGGCACGGGATTGGAATCGTTCTACCCTTCCTGTGTGTTAAATTAGAGATCTAAGTACAGGTGCAGATGGTTAGGAGTGTTGTAAACTGCTGCCCACAGCCTCCAATGTGCAGTGTAAGGGCACACCGATTTTCCATTTCGTAAGCAATGTCATTGATTTCTACAGCCATCCTCTGAATCTCTTCCTTAGCTTGTTCTTCCGCTGTGTTCTCCATGCTGCTCAGGATAATGTCTTCCAAGTAGGAGTCAACAGTGCTCTGGTGCACTTTGACCACCTAGAAAAAAACACCAAGATATGGTTTTTGACTGGTTATTGCTAGAACAGTTGGGTGGAAGCAGGGCTTCTGCACTGCTTTCTGAGGACAAACTGTGTGGGAGAACTAAGTGAATACAAACAACTGCAGGAAAGGGACAGTGCGAGAAGCAAAACTTATATTGGAAGATGTACTATGCAATTCTTCTACAAGAAGTTATTTCTCTGAATGCAATGGCAGTTGCGTCCTCAGTTCTCCCGGTGCCCCGAACAACTGCCAAACAGGCATCATCAGTATCGGCTTTGGGAAATTAATCAGGTTTCATTCATGCAAATTCTGGAGGAAAAGGTTTCGTCAAGACCATGCTAGTAGTTGGCATAAGATAACCATATTGGTTGTCTTGTATGGGCTGTAGGACAGAGATGCTAGAAACGAGCCTGTCCCTTTTGCTAGTCTGAAGGATATAAAGTTTATTGCATTTTGACCCTCCTTGCCTCCCACTCAGAGAAATATAAAAGTCTTGTTTGTTTTTAAAAAGGGATATATTTTTTTAAGTGATTTCAGACCCTCTTGGTACTAACCTCCCCCTGCAAAGTTTGAAAATTATTGCTTTAGTCAATTAGGCTCCCACTCCTTCCTTTCAACTGGCAGAAATACCCTTCATGCAGGTAGGAGTTAGGGAATTAGGAGTAGAACTACAGATTCTGTAAGAATCTGGAATTGTGTTATGGAGTAGGGTAATCTCAGGACTTCTGATTCTGGACCTCAAGGTCAGGGTTTCCTTTAGCATCACTTCATAATAACTCTGTGTGGCACTCCTTGTTATAGGTAGTCCACTTTAGCAGGGCAAATTCTCTCCAAACTTTGCTTGAAGGCATTCTCTGTGGGAGAACACCTAATAGTTCCACTAAGTAAAGACAAAACATTAGTCCTAAAGATTGTTTAGGTGCATTTTATGCTCTCCACGGGTGGTGTTTCTTTTCTGGAAGTTTGGAAACCTAAATCTATTTGTGACAGGTGACAGCATAAATAGCAGCACTGCTTTGAGGGCCATTTGGATGCTTCTTAACAGAGATGACCCTGAAGAGGGAATCATCGTCTCTCCCCTAAGATCTCCTCCTCCGCTTGAAAACCAGCCGTGACCTCAGCCGACGCCTGAAGTGTTTCCCTCCTCGCTGGGTCCTCCTGCGGGGAGGCAGCTCCCCGTGCTCGCAGCCCTCTCCCTGCCTCCCCTGCCTGAAGATCTCGTCCTCCTCCTGCCTCACCTGCCTGAAGATCTCGTCCTCCTCCTGCCTCACCTGCCTGAAGATCTCGTCCTCCTCCTGCCGCCGCAGCTCTTCCACCTGGCGGCGCCCGCTCTCCTCCGCCTCCCGCATGCGCCGCTGCCTCTCGGCCAGCATGACGAACGCGTGGACCCGCCGCTCCTCCTGCAGCCGCAGCAGCTCCTTGGAGAGGAAGTCAAACGTGTTGGCCAAGCTCTGTCCTTCGGCCCACGCCAAGTGGCTTTCAATTTGGGAGAGCTTTTTAAAAGAAAAAGGCAAAAGAGTTAGGAGAATTGTGTTACAAACCACAGGCGTGTTCCTGTGGCCAGAGGCACGTGAAACTGCTTTGCAGGATCCACTCAAGCTAGCTACACATATAGCCACATTTTTACCCTATCCTGAAGACTCAAAATGTTTCTTAGCATTCAAAGGTACCTCAGCAAAGCTGTAACTCTTTGGGTAGACACTGGTGATGCAACTGAAGTGACAGAACTTGCCAAGGTCAAACAAGAGTCATGAGTATTTACAGCTCTGGGTATTAAGTTGCTATCTAAAACTACACAAGTTAAGCAGTAGCTGCTATCAAATTCAAATCAATGGTAATTACACCGATATGCACAAGTGCAAATGACAACTCAATTCCAGGTAATGGAAAATCAGGTAAGAAAGTCTGTGACAAAGCTGGGAATAGAGCCCAGGTGCTTGGTGCTGCTGTACCATTTCTTCCTTGCTCCAAGCACACCACAATTTATGGGCTCTGTATCTGGTCCCACTTTGGAAAGGGACAGGATCTTTGGTTAGTTATTTCCAGTTCAGATGTGGAAAGGCAATAACAGAATAGACTGGAATGTAAAACTCGCACAAAACCAAATGGAGCTGAAATATCCTAGATAAGCGGTAATAAATCAGCTTTCTCATCCTGTTGGACAGTGCTTCAAGGAAAGTGGGACTGTCAATGTCTCACACATCTAGAAGTGACACTGCTTGGCCTGTGGCTGTTGGGCTGGAGGCAGGTAATTACCCCCAGAGACAGGGGTCGTATGGGACTAATGTGCTTTTTTTTTTTCCCTTATTGCCCAAGGTACTGTATCTAAAAGCAGTGTTAAATGTAGGAAAACCACCCAGGAACAGTCTTAAAATTCTGTTTAGCATCAAGTTACAGAATTCTACTTTTGACCATTTTACTTGGCATTTCAATCTTTTCTAAAAAGCATTTCTTGAAAGATGTCTCTTTTAAAAACGGAACGTTCAAAAATCTAAAAAAAAAAAAAAAAAAAGTGACCACTAAGAATTCAAGATCTGTAAATCATCGGTGACTGTCTAAATTATCTCCATGCACAGAAACTACTGGTGTTGCATTATAGAGTGATTAAAATTCCAAATATTAAAAGACATGAGCCTTGGACTCAAGAAAACAAAAGCAAGAGGTAGAAGGGGTAAATGCCAGCAGAGGGGGATAGCGTCTCTCCTAAAAGCAGATTCTGAGATCAGAGGTCAGCATCTTTACTCTTGGCTCTCTCCTTTTTTTTTCCTGGATGTCATTACCATGTCTGAATAGGTCTCTTCACTCTTACCTGGGTCTCCAAAAAAAAAAAAAAAAAAAAAAAAAAATTTTAAACTCCAAAATCCCAAGGCCTTTTTTTTTTTTTTTTTTTTTTTTTTTTTTCCTCTCCTTTCCCCTCTTATCTGAGTAGAAGAAATTGTTTTGCTATAATTTCTGGCATTTTGTTTTCCTGAGTTCCACACCTATGCTTCCTCTATATAAGGGGGCAGGGGCACCTACTAGTGATAAACCCTAAAACATGGTCACTCTGCTCAATTTTTACTGAGCTCTGAGAGGAAATCTTACAGCTGCCCACCCAGCAGTAGGCAGTGGGCTTTGCCAGCCAGTGTAGGCTGTTATCATCATCTAAAACCTGCAGAATTGCCTCACAGCTGCTCTCTAATACCACGAGAGTAGGAAGGACTACAGGATAAGCTGCAGGACCGTGGGAAGCACTACCTATCTTGGGACAGGGTGAGGTGTGCACAAAATTTCTTCATGATCCATTTCTCACCGGAGTCTGCCATTGGATTCACTTTGCTCTAAAAGGTTGTGGCACCACTAGGAAATAGTGATAGATTTCTTATCCTCAGCTCTCATTAGATTCTTGGTATGGATGGATCCCAGTATCTCTCTGCTCTCCAGAAATATGGCTACTACAGCAAAGTGACTCCATTACTGAGCTGCTCAAAATCTCAAGCCCAGCAAGATCTGCAAAGTAAGTCTCCTTTGGCTGCTTTTGTGATGACTTCTGCCTGAGTGAGAGCCTGACAGAGTGCCAAGCTAGAAAGAGGACAGAGCAGTGACACAGCAATAACAGACATTCAGGGGAACAGCTGACAGGAGCGACATGTAGTGATGCCAAGTCACAGCACCAGTCAAGTGGGTCAAAATATGGATAAACTCAGGTTCATCTGATGGTGCATTTTACTCAGAGACCTGGAAATGTAATAAGTGCTCTGTTTGGGCAGAAAACAAATGCAGCTTGTGTAGTAGCTGTGGTTGGGTTCCTCAGTCTGTTTGAGATCCCTAGAGCCCCACAGAAATGACTGCAATTTAGCCCCTTGGGTAGTCAATCTTTGGCCTCTGCTAGGAGGGCATTTGAGTAAGCTGGGATGTTTTCTGCACTTTGTATAATAGAGTATTTGTATAATAGAGAAATATTATACTAATATTTCTGGAGTGTGACACACACACAGGAGTGTGACAGATCGGTTGCTCGGCGTTTATAGGCAAACCTTGTGCATGTGCAAGTCGTGCTGTTGCTGCAAGGCCAGTATCTCTTGCTTCTCTGCCTTGATCAGCAGCTGGGAATCCTCCTGAAGTGCGTGAGTGGTGCGCAGTTCTCGAATCAGTTCCAGCCGCTTCTCCTTCCCTTCAAACATCTTTTAAATACAGTTAAACAACAAGGCAAATTAAATGGAGTATGTAATCGAAGTATTTTGCCAGCAGAGAACATCCTTTTCTTCCAAGTCATAGGGTTAGTTGTTCCCAAGACCTAGTTCTTTGTTGTTAGTATTTGAAGATTTGGGGAATATCCCTCATACTCCCACTGAAAATGAAAAACTCCGTAACAAATGTGTGGCCACATTCAAGGTAAACACCAGGTCTGCCAGCTAAACCTTGCCTAAAACTTCCTGCATAGAAAACATACGTTTGATACCTTCAGCTATGGAGTATAAATGACCCACTGCTACTTTATTACAAGAATTATTTTTTGCTTCTGCTAAGACTCACCAGAACTGAAATTACCTGAATAGAGAAGAGTGAAACTAGGGTCAAGTATGTCCTCACCTAACAGATTAATATCCTTATTGATATCCTCTTATACTGGTCTATTTGTCCAAGTTTCCCAGTATGAACAACACACCTTTTTCTCAGGCCTAAGTATTTCCTGTTTCAGCATTCACTATTCTCTGAAAGTTATTCCTTTGGAAGGAACTGGTCTGATCAAAATGACTTACTTAATAGAAAGCCCAAACCAGGGCCACTCAATTTAATTTAAGCCCAGACCTACTTCTATTTCACTGGAAATCATGGTAGTGTGTTTCAACATTTAAGAAGGAACCATCCTTAAGAGGATGGTAAGAAATAAAAGTTGCCCTTCTAGAGGACGTGTGGGAGGTTTCATAAGCCTAGGGTCTTGGGATAATCAAGGCAAAATGTACTCATGGTCCAGGTCTAATGCAGAATTTGTCATTTCTGCTCTTGAACATTTAGTTATACAGCTCAGTGGTGGCTGGCACAGGGAGATACTCAAACACATGTAAAAACCTGGAATTCCCCGAAAGAAGTTTGGGCTGCAGAACAAAGCCTTGCAGGACCTGAGATTACCTACAAGAGGAAACTGTAGAAGCTTCATTGCCCTTGATTAGTTGTGTGGAAGAAAGATATCAAACAAACCCTCGGTCATCGCCCACCATCAGTCTGAAGCCAGACACAAAGAGGCACCGAATACCATGTTCTGAATAGCCCTTCCTCGGAGCAACTTCTGCAAACAAATCACTGCTAGTTCTGTTTCCTCTTCCTCCTGCCAAAACACAATGAATATCCACACCGTAAGTAATAACTTCTTTGGGGGAAAACAGAGGTGAAGTTTTCTATAAATCATGCATCTAGCTATCAAAAAAAAATCTAATTTGTATCTGGCTTTTTTTCCCAGCTGTTTCTGAACACCATGCTTCCGATTCCTGGGGAAAGGCAGGTAGGTCAGAATAATACACACTTCCCTGTTTTGCAAGAGAGTGAGGAAAAACACTCTGCTGGAGTTTTTAGAGTCTTTAAAGTGGAATACCTAGTGATAAGGAGGTATTGATAGAGAAAATTACCTTATGTATTACAAGTACTATGTGTACTATGTGTTGACTGAGTTTGGCAGAATGATCATGAGCTATGGGAATTTACAGGCCAAGACACTAAGGAGAATTACTATTTTAGGAGGTGCAAAAGTGATATTAACCATAAGTGAAGAGATTAAATTAAAAGGGAATGTATAGATTTTTCTTCTGATATTCATTCCAGTGCTGACTGATACTGGAGTAACTCAGTAAATTCAAGACTCAGATAGTGACTGTTCGGAAGTAAGTAAAATGAAATACCTCATATTGCAATATCTGTCTTTCAGGGGGTTACTGGGCTAGCATTGTATGAGTGATACCCATCTGGAAGAAGAATGAGGTGTAGTGGGTAAGAGAATGTGACTACAGGTGATAAAATGTTGGCTTGCTTTAAATATAAGAACCTACAGCATTTTTTTTTCCTGATGAGGGGTCTTAGATACTTGCAGGAGGAAAAAGGTACCCAAAAGAGATAAAAAGAAATCTGAATATTGCAAGATTTTTTTTTCTTTTAATAAAGTAAAGACAGCCTGAGAGGTCTGAGTTGAAATGTGGTATTTTAGAAGTGCTGGAATAAGAGGGAAGAATGTGGGATTACAGAAGGGCTTCTGAGCTTCAATTTTAGTCTGCTCTTTCTTAGGTGTTGTAGCTTAAGTATTCCAAAGGCAAAAGGAAGCATTCCTTCCTTTCCATACCATCTAAGAGGTGCAAAGCAGAATAGGCAAAAGACTGTTTTATGATTTGGTCTCTTTTTCTCCAGAAAGAAGGAATGAATTTCCAGCCCACTGAGAGTTAGATAACTGCACCACATAAGCTGGCTGCAAAGGGAGGTGAGGCCCCAAACCTCTTCAGGACACAGTTTTTGGAAATGGAGACAGCTGGCACATACACTGGACAGGTAAGCCAAATTGCTGTAAGGTTTATTTTAAATTCTCGTGGGATGCAATTCTTGGTACTTATAGTTGTATTGTTCAGTGTTGCAAAGGATGCCTTAACAAAGATAATCACCAGCTCCTCCATCACCTTGCTGCAAAACCAGCAGGGAAGAGAGAGGGGAGACACAGAGTCTGTCATGCCCTATAGGGAAAAAAAAAAAAAAAAAAAAGAGAAAGGAGAATTTAGCATCTGGAGGAATTTATGATCCAGTTGAGAGCAAGAGGAGGCTGGGAGAGAGTAAGGTGAGGAACTGAGGTGCTCTGTAAGCTTGTTGGGACTGATCAGCACATAAGAAATGACTGGCAAAGGAGGGGAGGAGTTCAGAGGCCTGCAGTCACATCTCCATTCCACATCCCTTGTGGTCCATGTCAGCAGCCCACCACTCCAGCACACTTTCCCTTTGGGATTCTTAATTTGAGGTAAGGATCACCCCCAGAGGTTGGTGCAGTTGGTAGTTAGTTCTAGTATCCCTGTGGGGCAAGCAGAAAAGCATCAACAGCAGAGAAGAGCCTCGTTCTCAGTGCAAGGCTCTGTTTTCAGCAGCCAGCTGGAAGGATATGCAGGAGGAGAATCCTTGTTCAAATTCTGCAAGACAGAACATTTTAGGGCAGCCCTTCAGTGGCTGAAGTGGCCTCATGGCACAGATGGAGTTTCACTGGAGAGTTCCACTCTCTTATGTGTCTGTACATAAGATCATTTAAGGAGAAACCAAATGTTGAGAGAATTAACTTAGCTAAAGCTCTACTGTGTTGAAACTCTTATATAAAAAGCTATAATCCGTAAATAGACTCAAGTGTGACTACAGCTGCTGGGAAAAAAAAAATCTTTGTGATATAGAAAATACCATGTAACCTGGGAGTGCTTAAAAATCTGCTAAATTGGGACCACTACAATCCAATAACTAACACACAGGAGTCAGTGAAACTGTGGAAAGCTTTTTCCAAAGGCAGTAGTAGATATTTTTATTTCAGTGTTCTTCAAATGGACTGTGTAGACCACAAGAAATCATACTGCACTAAGGAAGACAGTGCAGATAACCTAATGAGCCTTTACTTCCCTTACATTTATGGTTGCATGACTTTCTTAAATTCACAAATTTAAATGATAATTGTGTCTGATTTTTCCTGCACCATGAAAATGGTGTTAATAAGCAGACAAATCAATCCACTGGTGCAACCACCTCTGAAATACATTACTTCAGGAAAGGAAAAGAAATTGCAACTATTTTTTTTCTCCAGAGTATATGACAACTCCAGAGCACATTGCTGCTATTCTGACCTCTACAGTAGAACCATTTTCTGTGACCTGTCAACTAACTGGAGCCCGGGCATCAAAGGCCTCAATCCTGCATGTGGGCAGGCTAGCAAAGTAGCGAGGTGCACGCTCAGTGCCAAGCACCCAAAGTCTGACTGACTTCTGTGGAGCTTGAACTTAACTGCTTAAAAAGTATTGAACTTGAACTTAACTGCTTAAAAAGTATTAAAAATCCCACTTACAATCGATGGTTTTTCCAGGGTTGGAGTTGGGGGCTGAGGTACTGGTTTTTCTATTTTTTCAAGGAAACGAAGGGGCTTCTTTGGCTCCTTGACTTTATTCTTCTTGTCCAGTAGTGCCTGTAATAGTTAAACCATTTAATCACAGATGGGCTAGATAGAACAGCACGTTGAGATCAGTTCTATGCCTACTGACTGCAGACAGTTGGAAGTATTCTGCACTTTTCAGGCTTGTGGCTTTCATTTCTTACTTTACCTCAACTTAAAAACTGGATATGGTCAGCAGACAAGGCTGCGAATTGGTCACAAGAGAGCGACAGGAATTTCAAAATAACCTTAGGGAGGAAGGAAGAGCTGTTCTTCTGTTGAATTTTTCTATAGATATCACACTTGTTATTGCAAGTCCATTTAAGTGTTTTTTTTCTCCCTCCTTGCAGCTGTTTGATGGTTGCCACCAAGTTTGCCAATGAAAGCAGGCCAGGAGCGGAAAAGCCACGGACGCTTTCAGGCAGCTTTGAGAGAGCCAACATCCTGCCAACTTCCCAGTGCAAGCCCGTTAGAAAAAGATATTCCAATGATCAGCTTCTGCTGTGCAGCAACGTCTGCCTACTGTTGATATCTCAATACTGCTTACAAAGAAAAGGGAGCAAAATATATAAGCTTAAATCTTTTTCACAGCTGTGATCCTGCCCCTGCATGGGTCGGATCTGTACTCTTCAGTACTGGAAGAACAGATGTATTTCTGCAAGGTAAGATGCATCTTATTGCTTGCTTTATTTTTCTTTCCCTTTCTTTCTGTCTTTCTGTCTGCTTTGTGCAGGACTCTTAGAAAGCAATGTTCAAAACCAGCATCTTACCAGGGAGGGAAATTAGAGAGAAATGTAATAAAAAAAAAAAATCCCACACTGAATTTCCTCTCTCCAGTACCAAGGAAAGGACTGGATAAAATTTAACTGCAAAATGAATGAAGTTTTAAAACTCCTACGGTCATTATATAAAACTCTTCTTGCATGCTGGATCTGACCTTTCAGGCCAGGATAATTAAGAGCTTAGAAACAGGAGTGAGAGAGTTTTAGGTGGATGGGGGTAAAGACTTTATTGTTGGGAACTTCTGAAATGGACCAGTTTAATAATACAAAAAAAAAAGCCTAAAAAGTGCTTATAAATCACATGAAATGCTTATAGCCGAACAAAGTTAGAGATTTTCTCACCTGCTTCTTGTATTTGATCATCTTAGAGCTCTCTGGCAAGAAGATTATAACAGTGTTTGATATGATTTGTAAGGTGTTTTGCATGATGAGGGAAAACTTGGAAAGAAAAAGCCCTTGTGATTGTGTTCATCTTGAAAACAATGATTCCTATGTTTATTAGTACAATGTTGCATTCATAAGAGTTTTCCTAATAAAATGTAAGCTGGCAAAAATATTTCTTGATAAGCAAAATAACAAAATGCAGCCAGAATGACAATTTTTAACGACAAAGAAATCTAAGAGCACAAGAGAGAATTGTTAAAAAGGTAAATCTGAGAAATACTGCAGTTCTTGGAAATGGTTTTATGTTTGTACACCAGCAGAACCTAGTGACTGCTTTACTACCTTCACTTAGTCAGGAGTGGTTACTATTGTTTTGTCCAGCTTGAAGTTTTAGGTTAGTTTAAGGCTTTAATGTAACAGCTGAACTAAAGGAAGTACAAATATTGCATTAACTAGGTCTGCCTAACTTATTAAGAAACTATTTGGTATGGTATCCGCTGACTGGATGGACAGTGAAGGACTACCTAGACCTTCCATTTTCTTTTCATTTTCCTGGTGAACAGTGTGAAGAGCAAACAACATTCTTGCTTTTGGCCATAGCTTTTAGCTTCTTTGCTGACTTCTGATGGCAGCAGAAGTCTTGATGGGAGAGTGGCTTGGAAACCAGCTCTCTGTTCAGAGTAGCTGTGCTTTGGTTTCTTCCTTTTCTACTCTTGACTCTTCTCTTTTTTCCACAACACCATACACATTTCCATGTGTAGCACCTGCGTACGCAGTCATGGTTCTCTTTCTTCCTCCTTGCCCGTGACTAAAGAAGGTGACATCATCCAGGACACCCTGAGCACCTACTTAGCAAAGCAGCAGGGCTGCTCTATCTTGGCTGATGAGGAGTGACATAATAGGTCTTAAAGCCTGTCTGAGCATGAGCCAAGTAAGAGTGTGTTGGAGATCTGCTCTTGATGAAATTACTGCTTGAACCGGTTTTCCTGCTCTTTGAAGCTGGCACAGATCTCTCCAGAGATATTCTTGGCCCTCTTACTTCTCCACCTCCTTCTAGCAACAAGATGAACAGACACGATCTGCTGGTATGTCCTCTGCTCTTTGGTGTATTGAGGTATCCAGCATTTTTTTCCTGTAGTAAACTAGCTATATCAGTGTGCTAACTCTTTTTGAGCTAACTGAATTCCTTGCAGTTTCATGTAAGGCTACTTATGTAATGGCTCACATATATTCCCCAAAGCACCAGCATCTCCTCTGCCTAGGGACTAGTTTTTCTTGTCCTTTTACAGACCTGATTTAAGATACAGCTCCTTGTTTTCCTCTGTAAATCCTGGCTCACTCCTGTTTCTCTCATGTTCTCCTGCTTTAGAGAGCTATTTCAAGAACACTGAGTATATATAATATCCTTGCAAAAGATTTCAGGATGCTCCTCAAAAAGCCTGCTTCTAAAATCTTGCCTTTTGGGATTAGTTTCAAGCCTAGAGCAAGATGATTTTATTCTTAATAGGACTGTGATCCTTTCGGTGGGTCCCTGGATATTCTTTTGTCTCACTTCGCTGCCCTAACCTTAAGAAAACCTGCAGCATGGCAAAACAAGAAGATAATGAGGAGGACCAGTCCATCTTGTCACTTATTTGGCTTGGAAAGCAAGTCTTGGAAACTTCCTTGACTCAGAGGAAATAGCTCTGAAGCCAAAATCTAGCACTTCTCTTTGCCACCTCCAGTTGTCTCAGGTTAACAGCAGGCAATGAAATAAACTCATTTCCAGAGCTAGATCACAGTGTATGCTCCACATTTTTTAGAGTTCTGCGTTACTTCTAGGATTATGAAAGAAAATATCTAGACTTCGAGAATGCTCAGGCAGCACTAAAAGGAGGGTTTTGAAGAGAAAACTGGTCCAGCTGTTCTGCTATATAAGTCATGCAAAGCAACACGGAGCCATTCTGATATGATCTCTAATTGCCTGCTTTAAACTTCTTTTCATACTTTCTGTACCAGAGGAGGCTGTTGGCAGGATGGGGGCTGGTAACACCAACCAGTCAGGCAGCTGTCCTTTCCAGCACTAAACTCTCTTAACTCTGCTTCCTTCACTGCCCACTTCTCAACAACTTCTGCAGCTTAAGAGGTGGACCTGCCAGATGGGTCCTGCTAAGCCAAAAAAGCGCTATGGCCACCAAACTTAAAGAGCAAAAGACACTGAAGTGACACATAATGTCACCACAGAACCCAGGGGCTAAGTAATTAGAGCAGCAATGCCTGAAAAGCTTGGAAGAGGCTGCCCAGGGAGGCTGTGGAGTCTCCTTCTCTGGAGATCTTCCAAACCTGCCTGGATGCCGCCCTGTGCCCCGTGCTCTGGGTGTCCCTGCTGGAGCAGAGGGATTGGACTAGATGATCTCTAGAGGTCCCTTCCAACTTCAACCATCCTGTGATTCTGTGAAATCTCTTAAGTCAACTATTAGGATAAAACTGTTTGTTTTTGCTCTTGTGGCTCTGAACTGAAGCCTTACTGTAGCTGAGGCAATCTGAGTCTTTAGTGGTGTCACAGTTTTCAGCTTATCTGGACTGACGAGTCTGGTTTCTACATCTCAGTATCTAAAACTAGCAGTTAAACTTGGCATAACAGATTTATCAACAACTCGTCTAAAGGAAATGTGATTTTAAAAGAACATGCATTTTGACTTTATGTGTAAGGTAAAGGAGGCTTAATTATACAAGGCCCTTTGGTGGCATAAATCCGTGTAGCCCTGGTGATCTGTTATAGAAGAAAACATGCAATATTGTCTGCTTTCATTCTGATTTCCATCTCCCCTTTGGCTATCAGCTTCTCTTGGAGCAAACATTATTATGGGAGCAGCTATCACCAGAGCCTACTTCTTATCAGGGACTACACTTTAGACCCTCTGCTGTATTCTCACAAATCCTGGCAAGTATTTTGAACAGGCAGAATACAATTGTTATTATGATAACTCAGCCCTGAAAGCTCAGGTTACCATCACACTGCCTACAAGAACTGCCACAAGTGTTGTGACCATGGTTATATATGTGTGTGTATATATACACACACACACACATATATATGTATATACATGTATATATATGGTCACTACTTTGATAGTGACCATAGATTCTTCTTTGATAGATTCTTCATCAAGTCTGTAGTGGACTAATATCAATAACTCTTGAACACTTCTTACAGCACTGAAGCTTTTTCTTTGAAAAATTTCCTTCTGAATAACAATCAGATGCAACAGTTAATTTTTTACAGGATCCAGTGGAATTTAAGTTTGAGATGATATGGGTGTTCTTTTAGGACAAGATTTCAAATTAAAATTCACTTGTAGAAAGTTAGCATGTGAACAGAGAATTATTAAATTATACCAAGATAAGAAAGCTTATACACATAATTTCTGATTATGAAATATTTCTTCACTAAAGAAAGCGTAAGTGAAAGCTGCCAAGCTTTGCAAATGAAATTAAATGTTTTAGCATTACTTCAGCCAGCAACAATAGGCCTAATTTTGAAAAGGCAACCATCAACAGCATCACAAGCAGCATGCTTAGAAGTATATGTAATTATCAAATACTACGAGTGTAGATGCACATGAGGAGGCACTTCTTTCCTCGGTGGTTAACTTCATGTATGGACACCTCATCTGTACAAACAACTGTAATTAACTTAGTAACTTAAGGCATGCAAAACCTTAAGGTAATAACTTAATAACTTAAGGTATAACTTAAGTGATAACTTAAGGTATGCAAAAATCATTGTTTGCAAATCAGATGCTGCTGTTAGGAAACAGCAATCGTGTGCATCCACTACTCTGGTCCAAGCTGATCATGCTGTGCTGTAAGTATTTTTACAGTACGTTCTCAGAATGTACATTTTAAAAATGTACAGAACTTTTAGAATATGAATTGTTTCAGATGACCAGATTTGGTTTATTTAATTATTAGTAATTTGACAAAGTAGCCATTCAGCTTGTCACACATGCATTACATAAGGAAGTGAGAAAGGAGAGAGAGAAAGTAAAGGGAAGAACAGAATTTCTAGCTGATGTAGTGTATTACAACCCAAGCATCTGATTCATAGGGAGACAAGCAGTTATCCTTGTTTTCCATAGGGCTGGAGCAGAACGCACATGCTAGGGAGAGAGAATATTGACAGACTGAGCTCCAAAGAAGAAATGGTCATACCTACAACAGTTTGAATGTCTGATACATTCTCTGCTTGAAGATGTCAAACAAAAAACAAAACCCATGAATTTAGCACAGACAATAAAAAAATAAAAAAAAA
>VZSG01000879.1:174163-214144 GCA_013398315.1 Nothoprocta pentlandii
TTTTTTTTATTTATTTTTATTTATTATTTTTCTTTTCACGGTGTTATCAGAATCATTGGGTTTTGTTTTTATGGAGATGCAAACAGAAGCTTGCAAAGAAATGCAGACACCTGCTTGAGGTGCCCCATCCCTGCCCAATATCCCTTCTTCTGTGTATAAGAAGAAAAAAGGAGCTTTTCCACAACCTGTTGTCCATGGGATAAGAGAATCTTCTCCTGATAAACCTTTCCCAGCAAAGCACACTTGCATGTGTTATGCTCTTGACTTCTTAGGTGGGATAACATTGCTTTCCTGATAGATGCAGTTATGTCCTAAAGCCTCATTAACGCTGTTCCTGGTGCTCACAAGTGTGATCCCATGCCGAATTCTACCTTATATCCCTTGGTCTAAAGGGATGCACAAAATGGAGCTTTCCCTGCAGGGAGGTTGTGCTGCACAGACTATCCCGGGGAAAATATTTCGCCAAGAACCACCCTCCCTTTTTCTGCGAAGTTCCTGCCATCCCTCCTAGTTGCAGTTCAGGAGGGAGATGACCTTTTCCCTTTTTTGTGCTGGATGAAAGGCCCTCTCCTGCGAGAGTCAAGAGCAATGTGCAGCCCCACACGTGCTCCGAGTCCCCAGCGCTGGACTCGCCGTTTCCCCTTTCTCCTCTTTGTCCTGTGCTGAGCTTATCTGGGCGCCTGAGTTATGTTAAGTAGCGGGTGCATGCCTGCTCTCTATTCTCCTCGCTGCTTTTGCTCCTTGGATTTCAATTCCAAACATGGTTATCCAGTTGGGGTCTCTCCGCTTTCCGTTGCCAAGTGATATACATTCCAAATCCAACACAAGCTCCCTCTGCTCTGCCCTGCTCCCCTCCCCGCCCCGCTGGCTCCCACAGGCTCCGCTCGCGCTGCCAGAGGGCTGGTCAGAGGGACGGTGCAACAAGATCTCTCGCCAGTCCTCTCCTCTTTGGGGTTTCTAGCTAATGGCCTCCGCGCTTGCTCCACGCGAGCTCCTTGGTCTTGCTTTTTGCCAGCGTTGCCCAGTACCGCCAGGGCGAGCGTGGGGGCCGGCCGCCGGTTTTTGATCCGTAAAGAGGAAAAGCAAATCTTTGGGATTTGGCTGCGGAGCGAAAGCACCCGGAGGAGCGCTGTACCGCTGCCGTGGGACCGGCCGGCTGGCGCTCAGGAGAAGGAGGAAGAACTTCGGAGGAGAACTATCGGAGGCTCCGCTTTCCGATCCCCGCAGCCTTTCTGTATGACAATCCATCCTTAAAGCAGGACGGACGGGGAGGGTGGCGTGTGGGGCAGGATGAGCAGCAGCAGCCTCTCCTGGGCCCAGGCCCTTCTCCAGCCGGCCGTGTGCGATGCCTGGAAGGAGCACTCCGAGGGAGCAGCCTACCACCTGGCCAGCTGCATTGTGCTCCTGGGGTACATGGGGGGAAGTGGCATCTTTGGCTCCTTCTTTATCTTCGGCCTGCTGGCCCCTGGCTACTTCTGCTACGCGCTGTGGGGCTGGCTGAGCGCCTGTGGGCTGGATGTCTTCGTGTGGAACATGCTGCTTGTCCTAGTCTGCCTGCTGCAGCTGGCTCACCTGACTTACCGGCTCCGCAAAGACGTCATCCCAGAAGAGTTTGACCTTCTCTACAAGACCATGTACCTGCCCTTGCAGGTGCCCCTGGAGGTCTACAAAGAAGTTGTGAAGTGCTGCGAAGAACAAGTGCAGTCGTTAGTTAGGGACCAGAATTACGCAGTGGAGGGCAAGACGCCCATCGACCGCCTCTCGCTGCTGCTCTCTGGCAGGTAAGGGCCTCCCTTCCTTTGGACAGCGTTTGATGGCTGCTTCTTCTGTGCATTAGTCTTTCTCCTTCTCTATGCGTGGGTCGTGATGATTCCCTCCCTCTGAAAGCGCTTTGAGATGGGCATGAGTTTTGTTAACTGGGGGATAGTCTTTTAAGGTTTGAATATTTTGGGGTTAATCCCATTTCATACAGTGAAGCAGCCATCAAGCCCTGCTTGTGATACAGTTGGGGAATTCTTAACTCTTTTTCTGTCGTATTAAAGTGATGGTATTTCTGACACAAGACGACCTGGAGAGATTGTTTTTCGAGGCAGGAAGATGTGCCTGAACCTGTGGTCTCTGTGGGTGCTGGACACATCTCGTGATATGAATAGCCCTGCACTAGGTAGGATGAGTAGCAGTCTTTGGCTCACATGCTCCTTCTGGCCAGCAGTGTTGAGGGGAATGGTTTTACCCTCTATTCCTAGGGTTTGGAAACTTTTGACTTTGCAGTCATTTCATTAGAAGAACTCTCCTATGATGGATCTTACCCTACTAGGTCTCTTTCTCTACCTGTGCACTCATCCATTCACACTGTTCCTTCCTCTGGGTTATCAAGGAGGACCCCATAGAGCTGTACAAGGTTGCAGCTTGTGCACTGCAAACAGCGGACAGTTGCTGTTCGTTAGTGAGGGGTTGCTGCCTGAGTGGGCTGTGTTAATGAAGTTTCATTCCCTTGAGATCCAGTGGCTGGAAGAGACCCGTGCTTCTATGAGCTTATCTCTTCTCCAGTTTACAAAATCGAAGTATAGAAAGGTAGTGCTGATAGTTGCATTCCACCTGTTGCCATAGACTTGGCATTGACATCATTTGGGAGTAGGAAAGGAGAGAGATTAGTAAATGAGAATGATGTTAAGCCTAAGGAGCTGGGTCTCGCAAGGATTTTCCTTTTGGAAGACAAACTCAGTGTCACCTGAAGCTCATGTCTTTTACTGCCGTGGTCCATCTTCCCTGGTAGGCGTGGGGGGATGTAAAGAAGAAAGATTGTCTTGCCTTTTCTTGGCGTTTGCCCTTTTCCTACCTTACCTAGGATTTGTTAAAAGCATCCTGGGACCACTGTCCAATGCCAAATGGCAGCAGCAAACCCTTTGCTAACAACCCTTCTCTGGTGATCTCAAAGTACTTCACAAATAACACCTTTAAAAGAGTCCTTCTGCAGGTGACTACCTGAGCATACCTAGCCCAGCTACTGAGAGCTCAGAAAATGCTGGCTGACTGATTGTTCAGAGTGCTTGTACAGCTCTCCTGGCCCAGGAATTCAAATCTTCTCGCCTTTGAGTTGTGTAGTTGTGTTTTTCTTTATTTTTTTATTTTTTTTTTAGAAAGGCAAAAACTGAAGCCTAAAGAGTGAAGTTCATTGCAGGAAAATAGTGAGGAGTCACAGCTTGAACCTCAGGTCTCTGTTCTGTTCACATCTTGTTCTTGCCTTGCATCTATGGCTTAAGGCTGTGCTGGGAATAGAGAGCTGTGTAGGAAGTAGTCGCTATCTGAATAAAGCAAATCTGAGCACTTGCCAGCCTCCTTGTTTACTCTATCTGAAGAAGGGCTAATCCACTAAGAAACTGCTGGGGAAGGAAGTTGGGTACATGAGTTTCCATTGGGTGTCTTTTCCTTCACCAAGCAGCTGTGCTGAGCAGCTTCCTCTGTTATGCACCATACCTGCAAATACCACTAGCAGGAAAGTTTGTGCTGTCTTACCTCAGCCTGGATGCTCTGGTGTTTCTCTGGGGACATGGAAGTGCTGTAGCAGCCAGAAAGTGCTGGAGGGGCAGTTCTGTCTGCTTTTGTGGTGGAAAGTATGCTCTGCAGAGATGGGTTTGGATTTGTATTTCCTGGTACCCCATCTACTGCCTTGCAATATGCCTGTAGACCTTGCAGATCCAGCAGACCATTGCTCCCCTTAGTAAACTGCTCTCCTTTTAAAGAAAAAGTGTGGAGGCCTGAATCAGAAAGCCTACCTTGCAACCCTCTGACTTATTGACAATGAATGGAGTCTTATGATTCCTGAAGGCTGGAACTGCCCTTGTGCATCGTGCAGCTGGGGAACGCAGGCGCAGGGGAGCAAGAGGCCCCAGATCACACTGCATTGTGGTGGTGCAGAGTCAGAAATGGGTCTCGCATTCCCCAGGGTGCAAAATTTCCTGCCACAGTCTCAGCTCTTCCTTTCTGCTCCACAACAGAGCTGGGCACAAGTTTGACCTTGACATTGCCTGGCAATTGCAGCAAAAATAGGAGAAAGGGATACTTGGAAGGGAAAGAGGCCTAAAGAGATTGAATGATAAATGGCAGCAAACCATGACCTTGCAGTGTGATGTGCCATTTGGGGGGTTCTGGGTGTAGAGGCTTCCCAGCACTGAGCTGGTGTATTTCTATCCTGCCTTCCCCCAATATGAGAAGAGGAAGAGGTAAGTACAAAGAGCAATGAGAAGCTCTGTTTCTTGAGCAAACATTAACCTGTGAGGGCTTGGTTTTTTATTTTTTATTTTTTATTTTTTAATTTGTAAGAAACATAGATGGAATAGGAGAGAAAGCCAGTGACCTCCATGAAGATGGTTCCCCACAGAGAAAGGAGGGACAGCCCCATCGATTGAAGCATTTGCAAATACCCTTGAGGATATAAGACATGTATCAGGTGGGGAGAAGGCCTTTCCTCCCTGTTAGGGACAGTTTGTCTGCATATTTAGTGAGCCGGTCAGGTTCATGCAACATCTATTTTGTGGGTTAAGACTGTGTCTGATCTGTCCTCTCTGCAGGATCCGAGTGAGCCAGGACGGACAGTTTCTGCACTATATATTTCCATATCAGTTCTTGGACTCTCCGGAATGGGAGTCGCTGCGACCCTCCGAGGAAGGAACTTTCCAGGTAACTCTGTGCAACCGCCTTGGCTCTGTAGTAGCCTAGGATTGTTCCTTAAGACTTAGTTATGTGCCTCAGAAAGGGACAGAGTCAGTTTGTATCTGCTGTTTGAAGACAGGAATAATTTCCTACCCATCCCCATGGCTGACATTGCAGGACGGCATGATCAGCTGTGTTGTTCTGCTTCTCCCTTCCTCTGAAGGAAGGACCAGGGTGCTGGTTGCAGGTTAGCAAGGAGACAAAGCACTGGATTGCTGTCTCACTTCCATTACAATCATCTCTCACACTGTTGTGTTTGCCCTGCGTGTTGCTAGAGGGATGCATCATTTCATGATTGGGATGGCAGCTCTGGAAAAACATGACAGTGATTTAAATCCTTAAATATCCCATTCCACACGGATATTTCTCTTGATAATGTGTTTGGGATGAAGAAGTAGAAAGGATGATTCATGCCTGCATGTGGTTCTTTCTCAGGGCAAGAATCCCTTCTTCAGAGGTCAGACTGATTCTTATTTGCAGCAACTGAAAAACAGGGTTTTGCCCTTGCTGTCAACACCACAGTATTTGTTTGCTTTTTCTACTGGAGATTGCTCAAGCCCACATCTTTCTGCCCTTAACTCATAAACCAGGATAGGCTGATCCCTATCAGGATATGAATCTACAATATGCCAGTTAGGGCGTATAAGGAGGGATTTTGCCAATCCCTTGGGAGCATAGGACAATCACGAGGGAACGATGGTGTTTTCTTATGAGCACAGCCAAGTTCAGACTTGGTTAACACAGGGCAGCTCTCAGAATATGCATTGCTCAGCCCTGAACTTCTCCCTTTTACTATGAGAGGGTTCATGGCAGTAACTGCTGCAGGCTACACCAATAAGTGGGGTTTTGCAAGAAGAACTTTGCAGGTGGTGACTGACCTGGTGAATGAAGCACAGAGCTGCAGCTTGCAAGGAGGCAGGCAGCAGAAACTGGGATGTAACACCAAGATAACAGGGCAGATGAGGGTAGGAAGAGAATAACTGTGATGGTGGTGGTGCCCCACGCACAGGTCTCCAGCCCAGGGGTAAATTGCTGCTAGCTCCCAGGCTCTGCAAGAGTCATGTAGAAGGAATATCTGCCTAGGTGCTTCCTGAGGAACAATACTCTCTCTAAGGGAGGAGATGGCTGCATGGATAATATGCAACCTACAGGGACATCTCCAATATTTTCAATTGTAATTTCTTTGGAATTGAATGTTCCCAGACTCTTGGAGTGTCTTTATGTGTGGTGTGTGAGACAACTCCAGAGCAAGCTGGTGCTGGGGCAACAGCACAGTCCTACAAAGCACCCCCTTCCTGGCCCCTGTCCTACCGAATGAGATGCAGCGGGTCAGGGAGTTCAGTTGTGCCTGGCACCAGAAAGGGAGGAAAGGGTCCTAGGAGGTGGGAAGACTGGCAGTATCTTGGAAATGCCTCAAAACCAGGTCTGCTTACTTAGGGGCATGAGCAAAGAGCAGGCTATGTGAGACTGGCATTCGTTAAGCGAGATGTGACAAGTCCATGTTCCTGGCAGGGCATTATTTTTGACAACCGTGCTTACTTATGATGATGTGCTGCTCTTGGCAGCTGTTCAACCCATCAGTTCCTTTTATATGAGTAGTGAACAAAACTCCTTTTTTTTTTTTTTTTTTTCAATCGCAACACCAAAATCATTTGAGTAAAAAAAGCATGTTTGATTCTAGGACTTTGTTGTAGGAAGGCAGGGAAGAGTTTTCTTCTTCAAGTACTGCCTACGTTGAGCAGCTTCACTTCTGGGCCTAGCAAAAAAATGGCAAAAGTCTCACTTAAGACAATCCGTAAAACAATCCAATTTCCTTTTGCTTTCTGCTTTAGCTGTGTCATCTTCCAATAAAATTGCTGCTTCCCGGTATCTGGAGTAGTTGGGTTTCATGACTGGCGCTCTTTCACCCAGAAGACTGAATGATGAGCTCTGATGCAATGCACGAGCATGTGCGTCGGGGGCATTCACAAGTGAATTCTGTCCTGCTGCCCTGGTTAAGGGAGAGGCTTTGGTTTTGCATTTTGCTTTACTTATCCCTTGTTAGAAGCAGAGAGTTGCCAGACACTGGTTTGGAAAATGAGAACCTGGTCATTCAAATTTCTGTGCGATCCTTACTTACTCTCACCTCGACCTGGGAAAGTTGTCAGGTTTTCACTCTTATATTTCTTTCATAAGGCAGCTGCTTGCAATGGCTGCGGCATTAAATATCAAACCCAAGGACACACGCTTGTAGCCAAGCCACGTTTAGCTTCACAGTGGCTTTCTGCCATGGTGGCTGGCCAAGGAGACCCCTGGATAGAGAGTGAAAGGGAGCCCCCAGGATATTTTGGCTCTGTCACTTGTTCGCATTCCAGTGTCTCCATTACACTCGGATGTTCTTCTCCGGCCTAAGGCAGTCTGATCCTTCATGTGCTTTATCTTATGGTTTGCTTTTTATTATTTCAACCTAGACACATATACTTACACTGTATATCAGTATGTATATACATAAATATATGTACATATACATATACTGTATATATATATATTTAATTATTATCCTTAGCCTAGTCTTAGGGCTAGGGAAAATAGTCTTTAATATTGGTAAAACCCAAAGCAAAATGAATGTACTTGAAATCAACCAAATGAAACTTCTAATAACCTGAGATGGACCGTGTTGGCTTATAATGTCTGACATCCTCTAATTGTCTGTTCCCTCTCTAAACGCAGAGATGGTTAAAAGCTCCTTATGACTTCCTCTCTCCTCTGACAGGTCTTCTTCTCTTGTTAAACTGCCTTGTGCTGCTGTGCATTGCTAAATACTGTTATGCCCTACAGCATGTGTGACAGCTAGTGAGAAAGAGTGTCCCTCCAGAGAAGGACAAAGTAACCCTACCAGGTGGTACTTCCCATGCCCCAGAGCTTCTCACGTGTTGGGGCAGCGTGACCCTGGCTTGCAGAAGGGCTGGCAGCTGGTGATCTGCCCCTGCTTGACAAGCAGAACTGCCCCCGTGTTTCTGTACATGGATAAGGAGCTCTATGCTGTCTCTGCCACCCTGTTCATTTCAGCTGCTTTACTTGGGAATAAGGAATGATCGTGCTTTGAAAATGAGAAAGTAAAAACATAGGAAAACCTGATATCCATTTTTTGGCAGGGAAGGAAGCAGAAGAGGGTAAAGATCTATTTAATCATAGAGATTTGATGCTCTGGCTGTCCACCTCTGCCATTCCTGAAGAAAGCAGATATCAAAGGACGTAAGGCCTTCAGCAGAGAGGAGCCTCACATCCCCATGGTGGGTGATTTCAGCCAGAGCAATGCGACTTACTCTGTTCCTGACTTGTGCTGCTCTTCCCCCTGTCCTGCAGGTCACACTGACAGCTGAAACCGATTGCAGTTATGTCACCTGGCCAAGGAAGAAGCTGTACCTCCTCTTGAGGAAAGACCGCTACATTGCCCGCCTCTTCTCATCCCATCTTGGCTATGACATCTCGGAGAAGCTGTACTCCCTCAATGAGAAGCTCTTTGCCAAGTTTGGCCTTCGCTTTGATATCCGCCTGCCGAGCCTCTACCATGTCCTAGGACCATCTTCCTCAGAGGCAGAGGGGGAACTGGAGGAGCATGAGGAGCTGCCACCTCACCCTTCACCTGACTGCGTGCAGTCCAGCACCTCAGAGCCTCCTCCACAGCCACCACCGCCTCCCCCTGCTCCACATCCCAGGGCCTCCCGGCCTGACAGTGACCTGCTGGGTGAGGACTCTACCAGTCTTGTCTTGGAAGATTTTGCTGAGTTGCCAGGGTCTTTTATGGACTATGTGAGCGAAGGGGAGTATATGAAGTGAGGGTACTCCTAGCACAGGCACACGTCACCCTTTCTGGGATTCCCGTGTAAGTACTTGGTTGCAGAAGTAGATTCTTCTGTGTCTGCCTGGGCCTTCGCAATGCAGTTGCCTGTGCAAAGCTTAGCACTAACCCTGCCTGGAAGAGGTGAGGCCTAACACACCCCAGTCCCTGGCCTGATTTGCCATAGGTTTGAGTCTTTGCAAACCTGGGAAAGTGGCAGAAGTTCAGGTGGCTTCACAGAATGATTAAGGTTGGAAGAGACCTTTGGAGATCATTTAGGCTAACCCCCTACTCAAGCAGGGACACTTAGAACACTTGGCACAGGGCGGCATCCTGGGGTGGGTTTGGAAGGTGGGTTTGGAAGATCTCCAGAGAAGGAGACTCCACAACCTCTCTGGGCAGCCTGTGCCAGGGCTCTGTCACCCTCACAGTAAAAAAACCTTTTCCTCAAACTCAGGCGGAACTTGCTGTGTTTCAGTCTGTAGCCACTGCCTCTATTCCTGTCACAGGTTACCACTGAAAAGAATCTGGCCCCATCCTCTTGACACCCTCCCTTAAGGTATTCATACACGCTGGTAAGATCCCTTCTCAACCTTCTCTTCTTTAAGCTGAACAGGCCCAGCTCCTTCAGCCTCTCCTCATAGGAGAGCTGTTCCAGTCCCCTGACCATCTTTGTAGCTCTGGACTCTCTCCAGCAGCTCCATGTCCGTGTTGTACTGGGGAGCCCAGCACTGGGCAACGCACTCCAGTTGCAGCCTCACCAGGGCTGAGTAGAAGGGGAGAATCACCTCCCTCCACCTGTTGGCCCTGTTCTTCCTGAAGTTCTCCAGGATACCATTTTGCACCAGGACTCCCAGGTTGTTCTCCTCCAAGCTGCTCTCCAGCAGGTCAGCCCCCAGCCTGTACTGGTGTCTGGGGTTATTCCTCCCCAGGTGCAGGGCCCTGCACTTGGCCTGTGTTGAACTACGCAGGGTTCCTCTCTACCCATCTCTCCAGCCTGTGCAGGCCCCTCTGAATGTCACATGGCCCTCCAGTTTATCAATCACTCCTCCCAGTTCCGTATCATCAGCTTCTTTCAGATCCTGAGAGGTTGTGGAACAGACAGTGAGGTGCCAAACAGCCCAGAAGGAGGTTGAAAGAAGGTGACTTCTAGGCCTTATCAGTTCCCTTCTGGGAGTTTACTAGCATAGAATAGTTTAACTAGCACAGAATACTGTCTCTGTCTATGGATATATAGCTGGGCTTATGATTAGGTATCAACCCTGATCCTTTTTCTTTCTTTTTTTTTTTTTTTCTTTCATGGAAATTGCCCAAAATAACCTTCATCACTACTAGCTGTACATACTTGGTCATAATTTTGCTATCAAAGTCTGTGCCACTGTTGTGAGATTTGTGCTGCATTTTTCACTTGCTTCCACAAAGAATTCCAAGAGAAGTGCTGGATCTGTGTGATTTTTCTTCAGGAAACGCATGATAAAAACTTAATTCCAGGTATCAAACAGTGGTAGGGAAGAAGAATGGGTAGCTTGACTAAAGGAAACCATTCCCATGTAGCGGCACAGAGTGACAACCGTGCCTTCTCTCTATTTCTGGGTATGAAAAGGCATCATTAGAGAGTCCAGACTGCTGAGTGGTGTCTGTCTGCCCACAGGACAGCACTGGGTTTTGCCTGGCTTGCTGTGAAGTAGAGCTGTGCCTGGGGATATCCCCGTATTGAACTGAGCAAGGCTGTGGCAGGCAATAGAGCAGACAGGTAAGGTTGATGTTGATTTAAACAGCTGCTGGGTTTAAAGTGGATTTACAGCGGGGTCCTTCCTCTCCCTGCCCATGCTGGCAGACCACAGCACTTGCTCTGCTCTTCTTGATCCGTTGAGCTTTGGCCCTGTCAGATCTCCTCTCTGTGTCCAGTGACCCTGCGTGGGCTGACAACTGTTGTTTTAACATGCCTCAAACTCCTCTGTGCAAGTCCACAGGGAAAATACTGCAGGAATGTCCATCCTATCTGCTGGGGCATGGAAATAATTTGTGCTGTTGTAAAATGCCAGTGTCTTTTTCTGTAAGGGAAAAATTCCTGGGCCTGGCGAATGTAGGGGCAGAGGAGCAACACAAGCAAACCGAAATAGATGGTAGGGTGATTGTGCTTGAAATCCACATTCAAATGGCCAAGAGTTAAATTCCATGCTGAGCTACTTTTAGCCAGCTGCTGCCTGCCAGCTGCAGTGCCTGAATGTGCATTCCTGTTGCCGCCCTCCAATAGCCGCTTTCTGGCATCCAGCGGCCTGACACTGAGCTGGGGCCCAGGATTCCTCTCTGGGAAATGACCACCACAGTGGGGCAAGTGGTGGGTCTCTGAGCTCGCGTGCATTCTGCAAGCTCCAGTGCTTCTTGCTCAGCAAGAGCAGATCGCCCTGTTTCCTCGCCTTCGCTGTGTGCGTGATGGTTCCAGAGGGCAGGGAGGAAGCTGTGGTGCTGGGGACATTTGTCTTCCAGCAGGTATCTGTGAGCACCATGCACGCCAGCACTGCAACCTGCCCTGCACCAAATTAGGGCTACTAATGAGTGGGCTTAAGAAGTGGGGAGAGGGTCTGAAGCGGTGCTGCCGCTGGGTTGTGGCCTTGCCAGAGGGGAGCACGAAACAGGACACAGGGACTCCTGGCGGGTCTGCAATAGCCATCCCTGCTGTGCAGAGCTGTGCCAGCTTCACTGCTTTTCCAGCCGGGGACTGTCCCTTCTAGGGCATATAAGTGGAAAAGATCTTTGGATCTGACAGCAGTAGCTGTGTGCAATAGGCCTATGGTGGGAGAGGCCTTGCTGGCTGTTTCCTCGGTTATTGTCCGTAGACTTGGAAAACAAGCTAGAAGATCTTCCTGTTTTGCACAGTTGTGCACTGAGTCACTCGCCCGTCCCTGTGCTGCTTCCATGCCCCCACACTTTAAATCTGGGATAGTAAAGAACTGACTAGAAAAGTAACAAGTATGTTGGGTTTCCCCCGAATCGATTAAAAACCAAAAATCATCCAGGGTGCCTTTTTTCTTCCTGCCCCCCCTCCTTTTTTTTTTTTAATAGAAGGCATAAAAGGAGAAAGAATAAAAAGGTTATTCTTGCTTTGTTTTCTAGCTTAGAAGTCCCAGGAACGTCAAGTTTAACTAGTCCCTGCTTTCCTGGTAGACTCCTAGAAATACCAGATTTCTAAGGAAATTACCAGATACTCCTTAGATTTGCAGCTTTCTCAGTCCTTACTTGGAGAGGTAGGAACACTGAACCATTTATAAGACAGTCATCCTCTTAACTGTAAGGCATTTATGTTGAATAGCTGCAATCAAAAATAGATGCAGTCAGTATTGTAAATGAAGCAAAGTCCCTTTGCCTAGATTTTGCTTTTATGTTGTCTTCTGAGCAGAAGGATGACCATTCTTAGGTCATCAGCAGGGCCTCCTGGTTGATCAAGCACGATGAAATCACAATGTCAAATGAAATTTAAAAAGGGGGACCTTGTGAATGAGGCAGCATTGAGGTATGCTAATGTTTGAAGTGGAGACCTGCAGTGCAAATCCAAATGTGTCAGAGACGGGCATTTGAGGGACAGGGAGGTGACCTTCCTCCTTCATCACTACTGACAGCCTCGTGTCATCAGTGCAATAGCCTCGTGTGGTATTTTCATTTTTAAGGTTCTTAGGCAGGAAATGCAAACTGTTTAGTGTGGTGTCATAACAAAATGGTAATTTCCTTGCTTTTCTGCTCACCCCTTAGGTGTTCCTAGGCATGTCACCTCACAGCAGCAATTGCCTTCCACAGCAAGCCAATGTTAGGACAATTTCACAATTTCACAGTGACCTGAGCTTCTACTGGCACAGATCAGTGACAAAGAGCAGCTGCAGTTCTCTGTTCTGGGGAAGCCCT
Organism: Nothoprocta pentlandii; assembly: GCA_013398315.1. Taxonomy (NCBI): domain Eukaryota; kingdom Metazoa; phylum Chordata; class Aves; order Tinamiformes; family Tinamidae; genus Nothoprocta; species Nothoprocta pentlandii. The sequence continues at coordinate 186,597 of VZSG01000879.1, forward strand.
CACTGCAGCTCAACAGGCAATCTTAGCAGGCTGGCCACAGCTTGGGGAGAGCAATTTCATAACCCCTCTTTCGAGAGTGGTGAAAACATAAGTAGTCAATGCAGATATGCCCTTCAGTCCCGTTGTTTGAAGTGAGACATAACTGTGGTAGCAGAGGTTAGAGCTCCCCTGGGGCTTTCCCCTGTTCTGTGTTCATGTTTGCTTCCCCTGCAGCTTCTAACCCAGGTAATTCCCTTTCTGCCTCTCCAAATGCCCCTTGCTGAAGTGTTTCAACCTGTCATGTTCCTTTTCATTATCTGTTGCTGCAATAGCCACCTTGCTATTGCAGTGCTGTACAGATCATGAAGAACAAGATGTGTTCTTGTGTATTGGCCTACTGCATTTATCAGCTAATTGCTTGGAAGAGTTTCTTGTCTGGTGAAGAACAAGATGAACTGTGATATCCCACTGCTGGGCACTTCCTTTTTCTAAGGAGAGTTGTTTCAATAACTTACCAAGTTCCCTGTTTAAGATTCTGTTCAAAACTTACTTTGGCGGTGTACTGCGATATAATTAATGCTCCCTAGCAAATGAGGTTTTGTATTTTAAATAGATATTCAAAAACCAAAACAAAAACGACAACAAAAAAGCCACCTGTGTATTCTCCCTTTCATAGAGCATTTGCTCTACTCTGTTGTTACCGGATGCTTGCTGGATGGGGAACTGCTGTACAGCTACGTCTGTGGGCTGGCTTTCTATTTGGGGGGTGCAATGTAAGGATCAGCCACCGGTGCTTGGTGGCCTGTGGCCTGGTATCTGAACTAGCGAGAACTGCTCTGAGACTAAAAGCAAAGGGACTGCGGCCTTGGTGTTGCTCGTGTGACATGAGATGCTTGTGAGAGCTTTGCTTTTGCTGTCTCAGAATGGGTCTGTAGTCCCAGTTCTGATTTATAATTTTGGAAGAATGATATAAATGTATATGCTAGCAGGGAAGGACAGGTAACTGGGATCCATGAGGCTTGTGTGCTGAAAAAGTTTGGAAGACAGGTAATAATTATTGATTTGATAATAATGTTTTTTTTTTCTCTCTTTGTCTCTTTTTCCTTCCCCTCCTCGGCTTTCCTTCTGCAGCCCCTGGAAACCTTCTTGGGAGCTATCCTCATCCTCTCTGCAAAGGACGAGCCCCTCTGGCTCCCACCCAGACCCCTGAACTGTAGGGAGCAGCAGGCTGTGCGGATCCCGAAGCCCCTCTGGGGCTGTGTGTGCTCACATGTATTTCTGACCAGACACTCTCTAGCATGCACTGAAAGGTCTGCCTGCAAGCAAGTCCACTCAGGAGCACCTAAAGCACATTGTGAGACTGCAGCGTGGCACTCCAGCACCTCCCACCCCACGGTCTGTTCACCAGAGCTGCCCGCCTTGCTGCATTTCCCTGTTTGGTCTTCTAGGCCTGTCTTTGCGAGGTGTTGGCAGCTCTGATACCGACGTGCACTGATATCACCTGAAACAATACTAGCCTGCTCACAGAATCTGTTTTCCCTTTGATGTGATGGCTCCCATTAAAGACAGAGATGAAATTGCTGGTGTTTGAGGACTGGGAGAAGGAGATGTTCTGTTTAGAAGGTGTGAGGTGTTCTCAAGGCATGGGGAAAGGACAGTGGACAGTGGAGTGGCTGAAGGCTTTGGTAACAGATGTGTGGTGATAGAGCTTAGGCAAGAGATTTGGTGGAATGTATCTCCATGGGCATCTGCTCTAATCAGACCTGAAATTCCATTTCCATAGACTTACTCTTCTCATACATGATAAACACCACTTAGTGATGAAATTACAGTTTCTGAAGCAGATGACAGATCAGTTGAGTTCATTTGGAATAAGAAAGGGGAAGCCCTGGGACTGTATTTCAGTGTTCTGCTGATACAAGAAGTTGGTGGCAGGTTTAGGCAGGAGGGACCTGAAGTCAGGACTTTCTTAAGGCAGAAGTGCCTTTAGCAAATCCCTCTTTCCTGACCATAGTGTTCCTGGTGCACTTCTGGATTGTCCAGTGAAGCTAATCCAGGGATCCAGAGAAGGTGGTCTACAGAAGATGTGTTTTGTGGCCAAAAGTAATGGGAGAACTGTCTCCTTTGATTTGAAAATACATCTCGGTGGTGGGAGGATGGAGAATGGAAAACGGGTGGATGACTGAGAGCTGTCTCTGTGTGTCAGAGCATCCCTCACATGGTAGTCTTCTGGCCAGCTCCTTCCAAATTCTTCCCGGTCTGAGGGGCCATGCAGAGTTCCCGGGACTATGTTTGATGGCCCTGCAGCCAGGATGCTCTTTTCCCTTCGTATTACCTTCTATTTTGGGCAGTTGTTCAAAGCAATGCAAGGTGGGTGTAAGCATGTCACTGTGCTCCTGGCATCTGTTTCGCTGCGTATGAGTCTCGAAATAACAAGACTGCAGCCAGAAGAGCTGCTCCAGTCCTGTGTGGGAGTGGGCTCTATTCTGATTACTTGGCCAGAGTACTATCATGAAATCATCATGAAATCAATATGTTTTTACTGTGAAAGTATCTTGTATGTGGGACTAGTGAGTTTTGCATTGGGGAGGCTCACTAACCACAACAGTTCCCCCATGCTGAGCAAAATAATACTTTGCACCTTTAACCATTGGAAGATCATTTAATAAAGCACAAATGAATCATCCCAACACTCTGTGCATGAGGAGTGACATTTATCTCATTTTTTTCTTTCTAATACAAACATTGAGAATTGACTTGCCAGAGTTGCTTTCAGAGCTGGGAACAGAATCGGTGAGACAGAAGTCTCAGACCACCCTTTTAGCTGGGACAGCTCGTTGCAATGAATACATCTTGCCTTTGTTAACATACCTCATGCTACTTTTCCAGACGAATCTGTTCCAAGTGCAGGGAGAGGAGGAAAAAAAGCCAGCCATTTCAGTCCTTTATGGTCCAAGTATTGTCCATGAGCAGAGAGGAGCAACGGGTTTCATATTCCTTTCCGTTTTGGGTACGCTTGCACTCTGGACAGGCAGTGCTAGGCCCAGGCAGCGGGCACGTCAAAGGAGATGGCTGTGTTGCTGGGGAGGGTGAGGTTCCAGGGCAGGCAGAACATGGTCCTGCTGTGGGAGGAACACAGGGAAGACAGGCTGTTTGAGCCAGGTTTGAGCAGGCAGAGGTTGCTATCCTAACCTAGAAACAGTCAAGCTGCTGATGGACCTTGGGCTGCTTCTGAGGGTGCCCCTCACTCTTCCATCCCCACCTCCCAAGAGCATCTTTCTTGCTCTGAGCATTCCTGGTTTTAAGAGAAGAGCGCAGCTGTGAACATGGGTTCCTATGTTCCTCCAGGGATGCAGGTTAGCACACACTCAGGGCAGTCTGTCACGTTGTCCCATTTGTAAGTGGCATGAGGCCATGCACCTACATCTCATCTTTGGAGTGCTTTGCTCTGCAGAAAAAGCTAGTAAGGAATAATCTTTATGCTCAAGGGAATGTCTTGTATTTATTTAGAAACACCTATCCCTGTCTGGGCTCCTCCTGGCTGCATTTTGACTTCCTTGTGTTTGAGTGTCCTCATTGCTTGTGGAGACAGAATTTGGATGTTAGGCAGACCCGCTTCTGCTTCTGCCTTTCCCTACATTGAATTTGGGCATTGAATGCCCACTACTTTGCTTCAGCTCAGAGATGGGATAAGAATTAGCTCACCAGCAATTTGGATAATCAGAGTTTAATATGTCAGTATAGACGCAGCTATTTTGCCCTGCTTGCAAGAACTCTGAGCCTGCAACACTAATGGCAAAAAATATTGTATTATGGAGAAGACCATTACCTCTCTCAAGATTAGAAGGACTTGCCTGCTTCTACCCTGGAGAATGTAATTATGGCCAAAGGAAAGTTCTCTCGAAGGCAGTGTCTGGCCTGGACAATGTCAAAATGGTTGTCTTAGGCTCAGTACTTTATAAACCTGTGCAGCATAAGAAATGTGTCTTCTGCTGTCTCTTCCTGAAAAACGAGTGCCTGGCATGTCTCAAAATGGGTCCCATTGTAATCAGGGGAAAGAAGCAGAGATCAAGCAAGGACAAAATAATAATTCCTAGCTGGATAAGTTTTTGTCATGGTCCATGACTTTGGTGTATTTAAGGTGTGAATGACAGCTATTTTCCTTCCCTGGCACAACACTTTTTATCCTGCGTGAAGAATTGAAGAAAACCCCTAACCTCAGCAGTTTTTCTCTCTCATAGGTAGGAAATGATTTACACAGGAACACAGAAGGGATGGGAGAGACCCCGTTACACATTTATCTAAGCAGATGTGAGCACGCATTTGTTCAAGTCATAAGCTGTTCCCATAGGGGCAGTGCATCCCTGAGAGATATTTCCGTGGCTTACTTGTTAGCGAGAGGCAGCGAGGCTGTGCAGAACTTGCCAGTGATGGATGACTCATCCTTCTTCCAAAATCGATCCCTAGGGAGATACTTCAGCGTCACGTTGTTTATCTGGCAGAAGGGAACTCGGTGGGCCAGAAGCCGCTTGCCTATGCTCTGCTGCTTCTGTCTGCAAGGCACAATGAGAGTGGTGAGGGAGAGCATCTAGTCAAACCGCAGAGGCAGTCCATGAAGGCAGCGGGGTTCAGATTTGTTAGAAGCCTGGAGGAACCCGTAGGTCTTAATGTGAGCTCCTCACATAACAACACGAGTGAGAAGGCTCAGCTGTCAAATTCTCATTGCATGAGAATATGAGCTCTAATATGTTCTTTCTGCTCCCCTCTCCTTGTTTCATCTCTGTAATCAGGAATGTTTGCATAAAAACATCATTTCTTCTGTCACACAATTGCAACAGCTCTACCTGCTATTGTCTGTAGATTGCAACACTGCCCAGTTTGCTGTAGAGGGGTAAGTGGTAGATCTGTGCAGCATTTATGATTCCAATAGATAGGGATGGATTGTTTGGCATTTCTTTCAGTACATGAACTGGAGGTCATCGCAGGAAGCTAACAAGCATCAAGTTAAAACTGGTAGGCACACTGCACAAGGTACCATTCCATTCAAACCGTAAAAATCTTGTCTGGAGGATGTTGCAGATGCTAAAAATATTAAGTGAGCTCAAGCGAGGGCACTGGACAAGCTCATGGAAGATAAAAGTCAATGGTAGTTATTAAAGACCAAGATTTCACCTTTGGCTCAGAAATTCTCAGATGTAATTATTTAGACATTGGGAAAATACTTGGGGGGGAACTATTGCTACATGTTTACATGTTTACATTGCCTTTTTATACTGTTATTGAGGCATTTGCTTTTCACAGAATCACAGAATGGTTGAGGTTAGAAGGAGCCTCAAGAGATCATCTAGTCCAACCCCCTTTGACCATGTTGATAATGGGATCCTTATCTAGATGGACCTTTGTCTGTCCCTATACCCTTCTCATGGAGTGAGCAGTGCCAGATGTGGAGTATGCAGGTAATACTCAGAGACAAGTGGCAGACCTTCACAGCAGCACTGCCCAGCTGTTTTACCTAGGTCAACTGCCTCCTTCCCTTAAATGCAGTGCATCCTGTTGGCCTTCTTACGGCTGTTCATTGGGCATTTCCAGGAGCCTGGTGTTACACAGGAACATCAATTTCCCTGTGCTTGTGAAGAATAGCTTACTCAGTGCAATCCCCAAAGTGCCTGGCTGACTTTGCTTGTTATCAGGAATTGGATAGTAAGGAAAGGGAATAAATGAGAAAAGGGTCTAAAACAGGCTGCAATTCTGCTAAAACAGGATACAACTGCTCTAGCTACTTCAGGGAGCAGGCTAGGGGCTGGATTCAAAGTCCTTCTAGGCCAGAGGGACTGACCCAAACGATAGCAACCAGTCCTTCCTTAGACGGCACTGGTAGGTCATGGACAGTACATGTGTTTGTGTCTGCCTTGGAGTTACCAGAAATAGGTAACATCGAATTGTGTCTATAAGGGTGAATAATGGACAATGAATGTAAAACTGAGGAGCTTTTTCATATGCATGTCTTCATCAGTAGGATCCAGTCCTACTTGAGAATGGAGGGGCATAATAAGGTTAAGTAGGTTGATGAAATTTGTTCCTGCGATTGACATTTGGTCCAAATCTACAAAATATTTGGATGTAGGACTCTGGCTAACTGAACAGACCTTCAGAAATATGTTTTCTTGGATATGGGGGACAAAACTGTCTTGTAGTGGAGAAACGTGCTATGTAATAAATTACCTGCTCTGTCAGTCCCATGGCAGCTCTGGGGCCTGGGAACCTGTCTTGTGTGACTCAGAACAGCCTGTGTGGGGTACTGACCTCCCAAGGAGTGAGACAGAAGTGGTGTTGGAGAAACGAGAAGATGGCAGCGAGGCAGGGGACAGCCGTGCAAGTCACCAGGTGAAGGTATGAGATGAATGTTCCCAAGTCCCTGTGCAGTTCCTGGGAGCTGCAGGCTGAAATGCGAGTCAGATCTGCTGAAGTGCTATCAGTGATTAATCAGCACCTAAATCGCAATGTAAGAAGATATGTTTAGATGCCTGTCTGACAGTGTGTGCTCAATTGCACTGAATGATTTGGCCTCTCCCGCAAAGTTTCTTTGCTGTTAGCTATAATGTGAATTAGAAAGATTGTCTCAATGTACGGTGCCCTAATTCTTTAGTCTGATGAAGCGGATAGGTTTGCTGTTGTCCTAAGCAAAGGGTATCTTCTGGTCAGGTTACCCTCCGCTAACTCTGTTGTCACATTAAAGCATCCTGGTACATTAAAGCCTTGGCGTTGCCTGCCTGTTCACTTCCCCAGGCAGCCTTTCTCTCCAGAGCTCATATGCCTCCTGCTGGACACCTCAAACCTCATGTGCCTGAAAATGGCAAAAGGAAGGGCTTCATCTGAGCAAATCATGGATTTTGCTTGTTTCCTCCCTCCTGTATCGTCAGAAAGGTGTATTTGGCTTCCAGGTTTCCAGAGCTGCTGGACATGTCTTTGCCTTGCACAGGGGTTAGACTTGCCTCCATCAGGCTGGAGTTTAAACTCCAAGCAGCAATGGTAGACTGGAAATCCATGGTAACGTATGGTGGGAGAGCAGCCTGGAACAAGTTTCCGCTTCTCCATATCCCACCTCTACCTCCTAGTACCAAGGACTAAATCAATGCAGCTATGAGTTTCAGGCCACAATCTTTTGCCTTAGCAGTAAGGCCTGGGTGGGAGCCAGTGCTGGAGCCCCAGTGATCTTATGAGAGCTGACTGGAGTCCTCAGCAGAGAGTCAACCTGCTTTTCTGAAGCAGTTAGCAGTATATACTGGTTGCAAGTCTGCGCTGTGGCTCCTGAGTGGCCACAGTGGCCAGGAAGGCGTAGGAAGAAGACTTCTGGGGAACTTCTCTGTGGTAGGAAGATCCCCAGTTATGCAAGCGTGGAAGGAAACATCATCGACATGCTGGACTGGTCTCTTAGTCCACATATTGTCTGGAAGTGAGTGGTGGTTTCAAAAGAGATCTGACATCCACATATGTGGTCTTGTTCTCCTACCCACTGGATTTTTTTTTGCCTACAATGGGAGCTTGGGAGTTTTGGTGAGTTACTGTGCAGGCAACAAGCCACCGTATATGACTTTGCTTGAGCAGGGGTTTTGAACTGATAATCTCCAGAGATCTCTTTCAGCCCCAATTGTTCTGTGATTCTGTGGCATCCTTCTGACTTTGCAATAGCTGTCCTTACACGCGTAGAGAAAAAACATCTGAATCACCAAGTCTGTCCAGCTGAAATCATGAGTGGATGGGAGCTTGCTGTAGCCATCCAAGATTGTCTAAGTAGGATTAATAACTATCTCACAGTGATGGTGATTTGAATTGGCACTGGACTTTGGTGTGGAAAGGTACCATTTTAATCACAAAAAATACTAGGCAAACTTAGGTATCCCAGAGTACACCCACTGTTCTGTGCACAGATGGACCTAGCCAAGATTACTGAGTAATGGAAGCACATATCTGATTATGAGAGTATTTAAGGTAAACGTGAAGGAACTCAAGAAAAAAAACATGGTTGGCCACACAGTGATTGCATTAAGGGCAGTGTGTTACCATTGTGCTTTTCCTGGACTGGGATAAACATGTGGAGCTGGAAAAACAGGCCAGAAAGGCACACTCACATCGTGATCTTTGCAGTGTCCTTTGTGCTGTTGCTGCAGAAAGTGATCTCAAGGTTTGTGACTGTATTTCTTCTCTTCTGCAAGTGGAACTCAACCAGGCTATGATGGACTAGGTAAAAGGTAAAGGACAAAGAAGTGAGAGCAAGTACTGCAGAATGGACCAGCCCAAGGCCTCCAGCCTTCCTGTGGCCTCTCTTTGATACTTACCACAGAATGGGGCTGAGGGACTGGTCATTAAATAAACCTTCACTTCCTTGGGCAGCTTCCTCATGTTAACCCCTGCCTGCTCCAGCAGACCTGCAGGAGGAAATAAAAAGCAAGTTCAGGTGAAGGGACAAACATGAGTGATCTGGAAAAGAAATATGATCAACCACTCCTTATATTTCTCTGCTGACAACTGCCAAATGGCAGCACAAGAGGGCACTTCCAGGCTTTTGGGACAATCATCCTTGCGGGGGTCATGGCAAGTGCCTTGTGAAAAGGAATTGAGATAGCAACAGTGAGTGGTTTGCAGAAGAATGGGAATAAGGCTTGGGCTAAAAATTCCAGATAATTCTCTAAACAAGACCTTCCTTTTTTTTTTTTTTTTTTTAGCTAATCACTCGTTTGTTAAGCTGGTGATTCTGGGGACTCTTTCAACTCAGTTTGGGACCCTATGAAACATTTAAAGACCAGAAATGTTCAAGGCATTAGTGTTCTGTCTCAAGTAGTATATAAGCTTTTAGGGTTTCTCTGGAAGCCTGGAAACAGAACAGTTTCTTGTCATCCTCAAAGAAATGCTAACCAAACTCCTACAAGAAACCTGAGCCATGTGCCATGCTCTGCAGCTCTGCATTGAGACCTTCTCAGAAATGGATTGTCCCCTGCCCCATGAAGGTCTTATGCTGGTACCATACCTATTCGAGGACAGGAGACCATGAAGGGGTCCACACAATCCAGGCATTGTCCATTTAAAAAATCTTGATGACTTGTGCAAGGAAATGCCACGATAGGACAGGAATGTTTCAAGGCACTGACATAGAGATGTACTGCCCTCATGTGATCACAGATCAGATACCTGTAGCCTTTAATAAAAATATATCCAGGGAAAACGAATCATGAGCAGGCTGCTTTAGTCTTTCTGTATGTCTCTAACAAACCTCTGGTCAAGGAACACTGCTGCTGTTTCTGCAGCAACTTTCTCATCACGTCATGTTTTTGCAGAGTACCTCTGTGACTAAAAGCTTACATACTTCTGCAAGGGAAGTCATGCAGGAACTTGGAAACCCTCCTCCTACACTAGCAGAGTGATGCAGAATAGGGGAGGCAGAGGGCTGCCTTGCCCCTGTGAGCCTGCCATCAATATGGGCCCAGGCTCTCTATGGCAGAGCGTGATAACCCTGGCTCTCACTTGCACTGTGACCCTGCTGTGGGATGCAGCCTCACCTAGGTGTCCCCCATCGCCCTCAGTGGAGATGGATCGTCCAGAAGGTGTTTGAGTATTCACCCACATTATTTACTGTGTAAATTCTTGTTCTCTAGAAGGAGAAGGCAGTAACTGCATAAATATAGAAACAGCTTGCAGCATGAAAACAAAAATGAGCTTTTGCTGGTAGCACAGGACTGCCTTTCCAACAAAAATGTTTTCCTAGTTGTTACAAGTCTACGGATGCTAGGTTTTTGGCTCATACAGGCATGTCACCAACATCACATCCATTGCCAGCAGTATTGCTAAGAGACGTGACTTGTATGTTCTTTTTGTTCCAGCTGCTTGTTGTATTTCTGTAAGGAAATAGGATCCATGAAGCTCTGTTGCCATGTGTGTTTCCAAGTATGTTATCCCATTTTGATGCCTGCCTTGACTGTAGTGGGAGCTCATTGTTAAGCAGCATTTTCACAGGCTGCTAAGAGGCCACGAAAGCCCTTCATTTTGCCACAGAGTGTTCTCACCTGCAGAGATGAATCGGGGGCATCCGGGCTGATCTTTGCCTCCATTGACGAAATAATCGATGTGGCCTACAGGTATCCGAATCCCGAAATCTAAAAGGAGGTGAAGTTCTGCTTTATTCTTATTCCTGCTATTGTCTCAGGCTTTACTCTACATGTTTTTCACATGCCCTCGTAACTGGGTTGAACATTAGCCATGCTAATATTGGATCCAGCCAACCCCTCGTGACCTGTTTGTTGTTGTTGTTGTTGTTGTTGTTTTTCACACAGCAAGAACAGATTTCCCTTCCCTTCCTACATGCCTGCATTGTACACATAGAGCCATCTCTGGCCTCTGCTGCATGGAGCAGAAAGTGCCCACAAGTCTTCTACTCCTCGCCCTGCCATCAAAATGACTGGCACCTTGGACTAAGTCACCATGTCTATGACTCAGTTTCCTGATTCTGTAAAATGAGAACCTATCTGATGACAGAAAAGAGTAGTCAAAGATAGGAACAGGCTGCCCAGGGAAATGGTGGAGTTACCATTCCTGGCAGTGTTCAAGAAATGTGTAGATAAGACATTTAGGAACAGGGTTTAGCAGGCATGGCAGTGATGGGTTTATGGTTGGACGTAAGGATCCTGAAAGTCTTTTCCAAACTTAATGATTCTACGATTCTATACAACCCTAATGGGAGATTATGAGGTATGACTGAGTTATGTTGTTAGAGAGTATTGTGCTCTCCAGGTATATGTGTGAAAGGCAATTCTTCAGACATGTTCTATCTATACTGACCAACTCAAGGTGCTTTAGAAAAGTTACTCTGTTGTTTCACAAACTATGGGTTTGACGCTGTTATTCTTTCCATAGGCATTCCTAGTAACACCTCTCTGACAGTAGGGAGGAAAAAGCAGAGGGAGAATGGGCATGTAAGTTCCTTCTAGGAACATAGGGGCCACACCAACAGAACTAGTGGAAACTCCTGTAGTGCAGCAGAACTGAGGAAGAAATATTTGCTGCGGGATTGCCCTGTGACTACAGCAGAGAAGTTTCCATTTCTGTTGCAGTGAAGTGCTCTGGGGTAAATATAGGTGCCCTGATTTTATCTGTTTAATTAAAAGCCTATCTAATTACTAGACATCTTCAAAATTGACCCGAACTCATGGTCATCTGGTCTAAAGAGGACAATGACCAACACAATCCTTAGCAATAAAGGTGGCAGAGGGAACGGAAGCACAGTCTGAAGAAGACAGAAACCGGCCTACTGTCAGCATCAGTATGAATGGCTTCTACAAAGAGGGCATCCCCAGGATCCAAGCGTTCTTCAGGGCTGGCTTGCGTGTACCTAGGGCCTGCAGGATCCAGGCCTGTAAAAAAATCAAACCACCATCTCAATCAATGTTCCTCAGATCTTCTCTTCATTATTTCTAAACTGTTTATTTATCCAAACATTTAAGAAGTTGCTAGGCAGAAGTGATAAGATATTCCTAGTTATTCCCAATCAATTTTACACTGATTATGCTCCAGAATGTTCTCTCTCCCCACTAAGTTTCACTACAGTTTCCTTACCTTGTCCTCTACTACTCCTGGACACCAGTCCTTATGTAGCAGTTCTTTATCAAACAGCCTATATAAACCTCAAATTTGAAAAGATTAAGTTAAAAGTAGATCAGACATAAGTGAATGTAGAGTAGAGTGTCCTTTGGACTTGCAATGAAAGAGAACCACTTGTAAAACCTTCCCTGTTTGTACTATCATGTGTATTAGCTGTGGAGTCTGAAAAATGTCACTGAAGACTATGAGGAAGATAAGGTAGACAGCATCCAAGCATTAACCAAACTAAATTATAAAAAGGTTTGATACCTATCAAACATCCTTAAAACAAAGAGGCTTCTGAGGCCTCTCCTCCCAAACACAACCTATTTCTCAAACAGCCATCTGCATTCTTGCCTCAAAGAAATCTGGGGAGTCAAAGGCATAAAGAAAATTCTCCTTGGTGGTACCTAGGAACAAGTTAAAGACTAGTTTCTTATTTCAGCTGAAGCTTAACCTTGCCCAGTCATCTCACAAGACTTTTTTACTCCCCAGCCAAGAACAATAGTTTGCGAAGCAGCTGTCCTCTACATCTACATACCACTTAGCCTCAAAGCTGTCCAGATTTACTGTCTTGGGCTCTGTCCCATTAGTTCTCTGTGGAGAAGTTATATCAACAAAATACAAACTCACATGTGAAGGGGGAAGGAGGAGAAGGGGAAAAAAAAGAAGGCTTTCCAAATACATCAAACTAAAAGCTAATGAGAAGGATTTACTCCATTTTTTTTTCCTCTCTTCCATTTCTTTTTATCTTTATACATACAAAACCCCAGGAAGTTCCCTGCCTGCTTCTGCAGATCAAGTGTTAGCTAAATGCTTTAAGAGACTGAAATGCTGTTCAGTATAGCTAGAAGCTATTCCTGAGGATGGTGTTTAAGATTAGCAGCAATTAGTTCTAGCACTACTAGTGGGAGCTCCAAGTCCAGCAATTTTCTATCCCTACCTCCTGCAAGCACAAGCTGCACAAACTCTATCCATCCTCACCAGTTCAGAAAGCTCTTCACTGAAGCCCTAACTCTCTATGCAGCTGAATTCCCTCAGGGTTTGCCATTTCCTCTGCAAGAACTGAAACGAATTGCTCTTCATCAGTTTTGTGTATGGGCCATCCATTCTGATTCCTCTACCATTTGGCTTCCTGCAAAAGGAGATATCTACAGAAACAAGCTTGAGTTAAAGAAGCTCACTTCATAATAATATTTGTTCTGTTAGCTCCTTTTAGGTGACTGAAAATACTTAAAGAAGTTATAACTCTGGGATAACAGTGCTCTATATGTGTGTTCTTGCATGGATGTGGAGTAGGAGTGGGGCAGGGGATGAGATCAGACAGATATCCTGGCTCTGATTTGACCTGTCTTAAACTCCAAAGTCTCAACTGCAGCCTGCAAAGCTCAGTGTACATTTGAAATCATAAGGCAATCAGACACACAGAATATGATTGTCTTGTGGCAGAGCTGAAAAAGAAGGGAATAAATCAACCTACAGTTTTTTTATTACATGTAGAAAACAAAAAGAGTCTCTGACTTTCAGGTTAATTATCATGTTTTCCTTTGGAAGAGTTTCTTCAGCTGATCTGAAGACGTTGCTGATCACAAAACACTGGTGCAGAAGTACGATTGTCCAAAGCCTCTCCTAATAAATACTTTCATTCACAGCTTAAAGAGAAGTCTGTCATGAGACTTGTCTCCTGGTAAGAAATGCCTGTTTCACACAGTGTGGGTAGCTGTGATGTGTGAAGGCCAAGCCAACGTTTCTGTGTTGTGTCCTGCTGAGTGTGCTGTGAGACCCTTACTAAGGATATGTCTGTGAGGCAGCTCTGGGAACTGCGTTCAGTCTTTTATTGCCTTTGTGTCTGTCTCTTCTTTGTGGCTTTTTGCTGTCCATCCAAAAACATCTCCATTCCTGGGGATCCTTGGAACTTGACTAGGTGCTCAGCAACCTTCTCTGACTTGGAAGTCAGCTTTAATTGAGGGTTTGGTCTAGAGACTTCCCAAGATCCATTCCCACCTTCCCACCCATGTCTATACATGGCCCCAGCCCAAAGGTTGGCAAGGCTCTGAGGGCACCCAGAAGCTCTAAATGCCGTGATCAGCCTGTAGCCATCTTCCTCTATAGTCACCCAACTGCAGCCTCTTCCTCACACCTAGAACGTGAGGCTGTCTGTGATCAATGTCAGCTCCAATATGGTACAGTTGGCTATAAAAATTGTCTAGTTGCCTCCCTGTCCTCCCACTGCACACACACTTATTGGCTCAGGCCCTTGGCCGTAACCTGAGCTGTGCTCGAGGGATGTCATGCCCAAACCTGTGCCTTTCTCATCTTGCCTTCGGCCTCCTGACTTACGTCCCGCTTGATTTTTGACTTGCCTTATCACTATAGACTGGCCTGGTGCCCACTGCACTGTGGTTGACCCTGGTATCAGTCACCAGAACCTGCCCAGGTACTATAGGACCACGTCCCTTGTTAGTGGAGCCATTAACCCTACCTGCCTTGCTGTCACCTCTGCTTTCCAGCTCACCTTTCCCTGGGGAGGAGCCTTCTCTTGCCACTCTCCCACAACGACATACATTGTCAGCTCTTAGGAACCACAGAGGTCATATGTGCTAAACAGTAGAAGCAAGGCCTGTGGGTGTTAGGTTTCATTAGTCTCCAGGGCTAGTTGATCATTGCAGTCTAGTACTCTTCGAAGCTGGCAGCGCTTTAAGGGTGGATCAGAGGCAGAAGGACCCTTTTGCAAATACATACATTGTTTTGACAGTGGATGGGGGAATAATGGCAGCTGTAAAGACATTGGCAGCCTCTTCTGAAGATACAACGCAGCCCATAAATTTGCACCTAATGAGGCCTTATGCAGTTATAGGATGACTATGGAGATATCCCCTTCCCTGATCTTTCCTTCTCTCCCTTAAACAGCAGGTGAGGACCCAAGACCCAGTTTTACAGTACCTGTTATCCGTCCCAGCTGACCACCATGGAAGTGGCCCACCAGACCCCCGACATGTGCACCGAGGCTCACCCCAATAATGTGGATGGATGTCCCTGAGACTCCCAGGGCCTGCAGATTGATGATAATACAATTTAGTGTTTCTGTAGCAGACTGTTGAAATAGTTCATCCCAGTTCACCCAACAGCTCCATAAGTCTTTGATGCATTGCTCTTGAAGTATGTAGTAGAGAATCAAAGAAATTTGGAAATTATGGATATTGCCATTACTGCTTTTCAGAGCCTTTTGGGGGGGTTCAAAGATGCAAAACTAAACCTAACCAGGTCTGTCAGACACAACTGCTCCAAGAGTTGCCATATATCTATATCTAGGTGTGCTGTTGCACAATGTGGTGCATACCCAGGAATTGCAAAGCCTTGGTCTGCAGTGAAAATGTCACACAGAGAATTTATGTGTGTCTGGTATATTTTATGATGCATCATCCTCATAGCTTAATTGTTGTTTAGCTGTGCTTTACATGAACAAACTGGGACACATACAGTATTTTCCTGTCACTAGAGAATATATCTGGAGCTCCAAAAATATAAAAGAGCCTCAACTCCTACCCCCTCCAGCTCCCTAGACAAAATATCTTGGAAGAAGATCAGTCCAGTTAAGCACAGGCCCGCAATAACCCAAGGAATCCTTCAAGTTTGTCCTGGGTTTGGAAGGGTAGCTGACAACTGAAATGCTGTCAAAGAGTCAAAATTGAAGAAGAACAGTGGCATGCTCAAGTCTGGCTGAGAAAGAAGGAGGGAAAAAATCTTTCGGGTGGGAATAAAGAGTCTGCTTGACCAGCACCTGAGAACAGTAGGTTGGGAGCAACCCTCTGAGATTGTTTTCCTGAATGATGATTTCTGTCCATGTTCCTCCACCACCAGAAATGCAGAGTAGCTTACCAGCAGCTTGCTGATGAAGTGTGAGATGGAGAGGGCCAGCTGGGTGACATTTTCTACTGCAGAGGGGTAGGTTCCTGTGGACCCATATACCCAGTCCACTGCAATCACATTGGCCTGCCTTGAGTGTAGTATGGCACGGACAAGCCCTTCAATCCAGGACGGTTTGGTACCCAAAGCCCTGCCAAATCATCAGAAACAAGTTTGTTAGGCATCTTCCAATGTGCTGTTCAGAGGTGCTGGAGTTTCTTGGGTCTGAAAAGGGGTTTCCAGATTGCTCAAGTTTTTTGCCATTGCAAGGCAGCCACACTTGGCATTTCTTTGCTACGGTCTAATAACAAACTCTTTCCAGCCCAGCTTAATTCAGAAAGGAGCTAGATGTTTTAACGAGTGAGACTGACATTTGCAGGATTCAGACTGAAATCTTGGTCTCTGTTGTGCCTCAGTAAACCTCCACTGGCTTATTGCTTTGGGGAAAGTGAACTGACCAGAAACACCTGAGCCCTGTTGTGTAATCAACCAGTAGGAAGACCTTGGTCAAATTACCTAGTCTCTCGCTGCTATGTTTCCTTCTCTTTAGAAGACAAAAGAAATAGCTATACCTATACAGAATATCAAGAAAATTGCAGAAATATCAAGAAAATAACCTGCCTGTTTACTTTAACATCACATGGTGTAAGTGTGTGTGTTGGGCTGATGGGAAGGGAGCTATGTCAAATGAGGGGAAGAGCTGTTTTTTCTAAAAAACTCCTGTAACACTTTGGGTGGTTTCATTATGGGTTTCTGTGTGCTCTTCACTGAGGCTTCTGCACATCGAAAAAAGTCATGTTATACATTCAAAAGCTGGTTGGAAAATGGCACAGTAGAATAAGCTTGATAGCTTTTTTAAAAAATGGCTCAAATCTGCATATTTTCAAGACTAGAAGTTGCAAGGCTGACTAATCTGAAGTACTGATGGGTCAGCACCTGAGTTGCAAGGAAACAATTGAAAGAAAACAGAATCTGGAGGAAAAGACTTATTAAATAATAATAAAAAAAAGGATGAAGAGAGAGAAGAATTTGGAAGGAAGAAAGAAGTAATTTCTACACTTTAAGACACAGAAAATGTAAAATGTACACCAGATATGCAATTGATCAGAAACTGTGGGACACTGTCCATAAGTGCAATTATGCTGGAATAAGAATAGTTAGCAGGATTTTCCGTGCTTCTGGTC
The DNA here is from genome assembly GCA_013398315.1 of Nothoprocta pentlandii. NCBI lineage: Eukaryota > Metazoa > Chordata > Aves > Tinamiformes > Tinamidae > Nothoprocta > Nothoprocta pentlandii. Next base: position 203,294 of record VZSG01000879.1, read on the forward strand.
CTCACCCATCAGTACTCTCCCAGAAAAGTCCCTGGTATGGTTCAAGAGCTGAACAGTTCAGGGGCTGGAGACATTGTTCTTAGTAGGCACTTTGGCCACAACCACTTTGCTAGGGAAACTAAAAGGGTCGTGTGGACAGGGATTTTCCATGCCAGCCCCATTCTGTGCCCGTGAGAACTCCATGCAGTGTTCAATTTACTAGTGTAAACTTAGCCATAAGGCTCTGCTTTCTCTCACCTGAAGCCATGGATTATGATCTTTGTTTCCAGGCTGCTATTGAAACTGGAGTTTCTAATATCATCATCAGCGAAAATCAGCTCCCCACAGCTGGGTCTGGAGGAGGAGAACAGAAGAAACCGGACCTTAAGTTTACTGCCCCGCAGGAAATTTGCTCTCTGGAAGTCACTGCAGAGATGATCTGAGGCTTTGTCTGTATTCCCTGTAATGAGAGGGGATTAAGAAGTATAACCAGCTTGTCCGTGCAATGGGGAGGAAGAAAAGAAAGTCCATTTTAATTCCCTGGGAAGATGAAGATAGCCATTTGAATTCCATTAATAGAATATCCATATAATACATATAATTATGTAAAGGAACATAATATCCACTGATTCTGGAAAACATGTCTTGTCCAATCAAGTTGTTTATGTTCTTTGAGGAAGTTCCAACTCTGGCTGAGGAAGATAAGTACAGATGTCATGACAGTCTTGAGTTTGAGAGCTGTTTTACTGAGAAGTGAATGACAATATATATATATCTATATTTTTCCAAATCAACTACATGGAACAGCAGTTGAGTGCGTTAAGAGCTCTCAAATTCTCAAAAGAATTCTCAAGTTCTCGAAAGAGCTCAAAAGAAGAGCTCTCTATTATTCTCAAAAGGTTGCCAATAGGTAGTCACCATTGATTGAGCATATTTCTATTTGCATTCTGATAGGCTAAATAAAAGGTACAAGTCTAACTGACATTTGTGTATCCAGGAATAAAGATGAGAATGTTGCTGATGGAATGATTCAGTGACAATCCGTTTACAGTATGAAAATATTTTATGGAAAAAAAAAAAAAAAAAAGATAGCTACTGCTGAAATGACAATACATTTCCCTTCCCTTTTCAGGACTAGAGGAAGTGAGGCTGTCTCAAATCTGCATATTCAATAAAATAAGAAAAAAAGATCAAACAAAGAGCTTTCTAATTGTTGACTATTCCCACAAAAGGTACTTTACAGTATATATATACTTCTTATATAGTTCCTGGAAGAAGTGGGATTAGTGAGATTTCACTCTCAGATCTTCTCTGTTGGATGGATGATCCCTTACTGTTGTCTATTTTGGTCTTCTGGAGAACTGAAGGGGAAGAAGAAAGAGATGATCTCTGCGTTCAGTTCAGGAAAAGTGTAGTTAACTAGAAAGGGCATGTTGAGTGAAAGCAGGTTGCATGCCAGAAATAGTGTAAAGGGATTGTGAATCATGGATTTTATAAATGAAAGTAAGTAGAGGTGCACTGCTGTGAAGCTGTAGGTGGTGTGGAACTGTAGTGATGATCAGAAACAGTTTTCATTGATGACGTAATTAAGGAAAGAAATGGAAGTGAGGCCTCCGTTTATTTCTTTTTGACTACTGCAGATTCAATTTCCTCCGTATTCAAGGCAGACAATGCTGATGCTAGAGATCAAGTAGTCTTTTTCCCACTTCCTCACTGTTAAGGATAATCTTGGATCACTTTTTTTTAAAGCAAGTCAGCAGAACAAAATCACTGATGGAATCAAAGCATGGAATGAGGAGGAGCCGTTCCCGCACTGCCCTGTCTCCTGGCATCTAACTAGATTGCAGCAGGGATCTCTTGGAACACAGATTGTTTGAGAATTGAATTAGGAGCCTTCTATGTAAAACCATCAATCGCTTGACAAGCAATCATGTCTTTCTTACCTGCTTGTGTTAAGCTGAGCAGCAAAATGACAGCAAGAACAGTTAAAGGCTTTCTCTTCAGATCCTCGACCATCTTCCTGTTAGTCCACAGTAGTATAAGAAATACAAGGACTATGCAGGGGAAAAAAACTGTGGCAGGACTGTGGAGTGGCTTCAGGAGCTTGACTGTTAATGATCAACTTGTGCTCTTTCGGGAGAAAATAGAGTAGGGGCAATCACCTCTCTTGATTGACCAAAGTCTGTTTCAGCACAGGGCCTCACTGACATTTCAGCTAAAAAAGATGGTGACATCCCTTTTCTTCCTTACCCTTTCATGAGGCAGTTATCAATTCAGAAATCAGCTACTGAATCCAGTTGCAGCAACTGATAGATTTTAAGCGGTTTATCCTTGTTGCCTAGTTATGTCTACTAAATTCTGAGCAGGTTTACTGCTTAGTTATAAGGCTTCACAAGTATGTCCATGCCAGGAAGATTTGTAGCAGGGAACTGACAGGTCTTGGATCTGAAATCTGTGTATTGTCCTTCTGCATTGTTGTCCCTTTCCTGTATTTCAGTTTTTGACCATGTTCCAGTGACTGCCAAATAAAGATGAAGTGACAGATTGCTTCTGAAAAATGAGAGGAAAGCCAGGTGAAAATTTAAACAATGGTCAATCCACTGTGCTATGTGCATACCATACATTTCTTAGAGCAGAGATGCCCTTCACCTTTTCCAGAGACTGCATTTTGAATACTACAAGAAATCAAAAGGATGGTCTCAGTTATGTACCAGTACTATAAGGAGGCAAATACTTCCAACAGGCCTTAGCATATAAGGCTTCAGCACTTGGCTGTGCACAGATGAGGAAGCTGAAGTGCGGAAGCCTACTCAGGTCTACGTGTAAACAGGAGTCTGTCTGTTCCACTACGTTCAAGAGAGAGCAGTGCCTTCTCACTGGCCACATTAGCTCCTGAGGTAAGGACACATCTGCTTCCTAGGTCTCACCGGTGCACATTGGTGTTTCTTATGGAAGAAGGTGGCGGCTTGTGTTAAATGGCAGGAAGCAGTGAGAGGAACAGTGCTGTATAACTGCTTATTTGAACAGCCCCTGGAGAAAATGGCTTAGTTGGATCAGAGAGATGAGTAAAGGCCTTTCCAAAAGCATCAAATACTATCTTCCTTTATAAATATTGGAGAAAGCAGTCATTTACTTGTCCCAATTTGCTTGGGGCAAAGATTATGAGGAAGGGAAGCTGGAATCACAGAATCACAGAATCACAGAATATTTAAGGTTGGAAGGGACCTCTAGAGATCATCTAGTCCAACCTTCCTGCTCAAGCTGGCACACCTACAGCATGTGGCACAGGGCGGCATCCAGGCGGGTTTTGAAGACCTCCAGAGAAGGAGACTCCACAACCCCCCTGGGCAGCCTGTTCCAATGCTCTGTCACCCGCACAGGAAAGAAGTCCCTCCGCACCTGCAGACGGAACTTCCTGTGCTCTAGCTTGTGGCCATTACCCCTCGTCCTATCGCTGGCCACCAGTGAAAACAGCCTGTCCCCTTCCTCCCTGCATTCTCCCTTCCTGAACTTATACATATTAATCATATCCCCTCTGAACCTTCTCTTCTCCAGAGAAAACAGGCCCAGCTCACTCAGCCTCTCCTCATACAAGAGATGTTCCATTCCCTTGATCATCTTGGTTGCTCTTCTCTGGACCCTCTCGAGAAGCTCCACGTCCCTCTTATACTGGGGAGCCCAGAGCTGCACACAGTACTCCAGGTGCGGCCTCACCAGAGCTGAGAAGAGGGGCAGGATCCCCTCCCTTGACCTGCTGGCAACACTCCTCCTGATGCAGGCCAGGATCCCATTGGCTTTCTTGGCCACGAGGGCACACTGCTCACTCATGGTTAACTTAGTGTCAACCAGGACTCCCAGGTCCCTCTCCGTGGAGCTGCTCTCCAGCAGGTCAAGCCCTAATCTGTACTGGTGCCTGGGGTTATTCCTGCCCAGGTGCAGGACCCTGCACTTGTCCTTATTGAACCTCCTGAGGTTCCTCTCTGCCCAACTCACCAGCCTGTCCAGATCCAGATCTCTGGATGGCAGCACAGCCCTCCGGAGTGTCGGCCACTCCACCCAGCTTGGTGTCGTCTGCAAACTTGCTCAGGGAATGGCAGAAGATCTTTGCTTCTAAGACTATCCTCAGAGAAATTCCTCTTGTTCTCCAAGGTAAGTTAGGCAGGAACAGCTGCCTGGTCTGGAGGGCTACTGAAGCCTTGTCCCATCTCCATCTTCCCAGAGATACATATACACGTACATTTTAATGCAGAAATACTTGGTTTCCTGATTATGCAGGATTCAGACAGGATCAAGTGGGTTCTTGTCTCTACAAGTATAGTACTGATGTTAACATTGCCTATTTTCCAAGGTTAAAAACCTTCTTCCTTACCCTAGCACAAGACTCAGATGTATTCCTTGAATATAAGACACAAATTTACTTTAGACAGTAAATGGCCCATTCACAGAATCACAGAATGGTTAAGGTTGGTAAGGTTGGTAATTGGAGGTAAATGGTAATTGGAGGAATTTTAATTCCTCCTTCTTCACACTCACAGATTTAACATTATGAGTCTGATCACTTCATAATGAAGAAGCAGGTAAATAAACTTGTGAACTCATACCCATGACCAGTAACATTTCTATAGAACATGGTTTGGCCTCCAGAGCATCGGCACACTTGTGAAAATGTCCAATGTGTTATTCCTTAAAGTAAAGCAAAGGGGACCTCCTAAAGAAAACCTGCAAACACTTCTTTCAATTTGTAAACTTAAAATCAGGAAAATAAGCTCTTTCTCTTTGTAACAGTTTGCCAAGTTCTATGGAAGTTTGGAAATGCCATGCATAAAAGGTAGGCATAGGGATTACAACTTTGCCATGCAAACAAGATGTACAGTTGGATTTAGTTTTGTACCATGTGTACTTTCAAAGTTGTTAAATGACATCCTGCTATACTAAAAAGAGATTCATCTTAACAAGAGTGAAAAATATGTTTCTTAACATTTCTTTCTGTAACATTATTCCAGGAAATTTCTGATTGTGTCAGCATGCTGTCTTTGTCCCTCATGCAGTCACAGAAAGCTCTTCAGTTCCTCTGTACTTAAAATACTTTTACCAGTAAAGCTATTTCATTATGAAGAGTTTTCTTTTTTTTGTTTGTTTACAAATATAATTACTCAATACCTACAGCTATGTTGCTTCAGAAAATGTGCAAGTATCACTTATTTTACTTTCCTATGAGAGTGATGATACCAGAAACAGGGACTTTTAAACTACACTAGGTTTTAAAAAACGTGTTTTTGCAGTGTATTATCACAAAGCCCAGTGTGATTTTCTTGAGAATGAGTCAGAGGAAGAGAAGTAAAGCAAACTTAATCTATGAACAAACCTTTTTCATAAAATTTTGAAAATTGTCCTGTCCTCACATTGAAGCAAAAATTAGGCCTAATGCAGCTGAAAATGCCAATTCTCACAAAGCCACAGCTTGAATGAGACATATAAGCCTTGCAATATGTCTCAAGAGGAGGTCTGATCATGGGGAAATTCTCTAAGATGTGAAAGTTATTGCTTGGTTACAGAAACAATGCAGCTGGGTAGGTGTGCAGGCATGTTGTGGGGCAAATCCAAATGTGATTTAAGAAGATGATGATTATTTAAAAACCCTCTTGCCTTTGTATTTGAGGGATGGTATGAAATACATATATAGCTTAGCTCTCTGCATGTTAAGGCCTAAATCCATGCCACCACTGCAATGTTTAGCATTCCTGCATCCATATTTTCTGTCTTTTGCACTTGCAGCAGAACCCCCAGCTTAGAGTTAAGCACTTAGGTTTCCTATGTATTGTTCCCAGGATTGATAGAGGATGTGGATTTGAGTTTCACCTCAGCAAAAAGTGATTCAAGCTCCTGACTTTCAGAAGACTATCCTACCTATCAGGCAGTAGGAAATAAAATATTAAAGATCAGCTTGGCCAAAGAGAGAAGAAATGCACCATGAAGTCAGATTCCACATTCAGCCAGAAAAGGAGGAAAAAGAGTTTTTGCCATGAAGATTCATTGAATATTTCAAGCACTTCTCACCTAGTACCAACACATAACCACGCAGAAGAAAGAAGAACTCAGCCTTGGCATGTATCCTTGTTGTCCCTAAGAGGAAAGGAGGCCAGGTGAGGGTCCTAGCCACCATGTTCAAGTTTGCCTTTCACTTTGCTGTCCACAGGGCCCTACTTGTTCTCTACAAAGCAGCTGCAGTAGGAACCACCTGAACCTGCTTTGTGTGTGTTATCTCCTGTCGCCCCTTCCAACCTAAAATACTGTGTTTCTAAGTGACACTGTCTGTCTCTGCTTCAGACTTCTTTCTGCTAGCCCAAACCTTATAAGCTCCAGGACAGCTGTCCAGGACAGCTATAGTACTTAAGGTAAGGTTTTGACATGTTCCCAGGCCATTGAGGTTTAACCCCAAACGTCTGACATCTTGGGAAAATGTTTTACCTGGCAAAAGGACTGGTCAATAGCACAGAGCTCTTGCTCCTGATACTATTATAGTGCAGGGATAAGGCCATACATATATTTTTCCAGTGTAAACACTAGGACTTGGAACCTCCTCAGTGGCTGGAACCCTCTTTTGATACCTAACAGAGACTGAGAACAGGGAAAGAGAACTGAATGGCAGAAAGTTGTCTGTGGGTTTCTATCACTGAAATTTCTGTGACTTAAAATGGCGGGTTTCTATCAAAGGAATTTAGGGGATAGGTCAGACTCCTTTTGAATGCCAGTTATGAGATGCAGAAGTAAGCCTGTTGTTACCCATGTTATCCATGAAGAATTGTTCTTTTTTTTTTTTTTAAGAAACTGATTGAGATGGCGTAGTTCAGCCCAACGTACAGTGTTATTCAAGTTCACGCTACGGCCTTTAGTGATGAATCAAACAAAACATCATTTGTATCTTTTTTTTTTAACAAACAGTGCTCTACCACCTTTTTTATAATTTGTAACTAGAAATTAACAAAGTCATACCTATGAACATGAATAAATTAAAAATTACTCAGCTTTCTATGCAACTTCACATCAATAACTTTTACAGTGAGAAGAAAGATGGTTCGTCTTTCAGAAATTCCAGCTAGATGGAAATTTACATGTGCTAGTCTCATTTCTCCAGCAGTGACTGAATCCTCCAGACTAATATTCTTCAATATGGTTCAATATGTCAATATTACACAATATGGTTGTCCCCTGGAGTCAGCAGAAGACTGGCAGATTGTAGTTTTTCCTGATGGGAGCTTTGACCTTATGAGATAAAGCTACAGAGCTACACTTCTTTTTTGTTCCAGTGAGGGGGAAAAAAGAAAAAAAGCTGCTGCTGTTAGCAGTATTGCAGTATTTTGTTCTTTTTCTTGATTATTTTGTGTTTTTGCATTTTTATGGTTATTGGTTTTTATGTCTTAGCTTCTGCTTCCCATTATTCTAAGAGAATGTCGACCTACTCATTTTTAAAGAATACTATGGTTTTAGACTGCTTGCTTCTGGAAAGAAAAGTTGAAATTGAGCTCATGTGTATGCTGAGGCTAAGAGGCAGAGAGACAAGAATATCATGTATGAATGTTTCCAAAACAGCGAGATATGATGCATGATCCCTGTAGTAGTGTAGGCAACGTCCACACTCTTAGCGCAGATCGCATTCTTGAACAAATACTTTGTGGAGTGGAAATGGATTTTGGCATGGTGGTAAGTTCTGCCATGCTACTTCATCTGAAGGAAATCTTCAAGTGAAGTAACTGAAAATTCAGTCAGCTGTGATCATATACATGATCATATTTATGAAATCTCTGATCATATTTATGAAATTTATGAATGATCCTGAATGGAATGATAAGACCTCATGTTTGTGAATAAGGCAGTGAGGAGACCAGAAACAGAAAGGGAACTTGAAGCTGTTTTAGAAATCATAGCAAAATTCAGGTTGGAAGGGATCTCAGGAGGCCATGTAATCCAAATCCTTGCTCAAAGCAGGGTCAACACTGAAAAGAAAAAATAAGTTACCTTTATTTATACTGGCCTTGAAAAACTCGAAGGATGGAGATTGCACGACTTCTCCTTCGCAACCTGTTTTATTGCCTGTCTCTATGTTGAAAAAAGCTTTTCTATATATCATTGCATCTGAATCGCTTTTGCCTGTACCTTGCACCACTGTGAAGATCCTGGCTCCATTTTCATGATTGCCTCATAGGTACTAGAAGCTGCTGTTAATCTTCCAAAATCATCTTGTGTCCAGGTTTGAACAAACTTTTTTGTTTTTATTGTTGTTGAAGACACCCAAATTGGATGCAGTACTCTAAATATGGACCGACAAGAGCTAAGTAAAGGGGAGAAACACTTCCCTCGATCTACTGGCTAAGCTGCTTTTAATACAACCCAGGATGGTATTGACCATCTTTGCTGCCAGGGACCACTATGGGTTTGTGTTCAGCTTGCTGCCTATTATGACCTCTCAGTCCTTTTCAGCAGAGCTCCCCCCAGCTCATATCATTACAAGGTGCATCTCCTTTCCCATACTTTACATTTGTCCTTGCTGAAATTTAACCTGTCTCACTGAATGCTGGCCTTTTAGCTTATTGGCTGATTCTCCCCAGTTTGGTGATGTGACGAGAGTTGTGGAGCTGTTAAACACAACAGGTCCCAGAACAGACCTCTGTTGTACTCCACTTGTCCTTTCCATCCAGGGTGAGTATTGTCTGACAAGTTCTTGACCTACCTATTTGTTCGCCCATCCAAACTGTAACATCCTAATTGGATAAAAAATATTGTGAGATACAGTGTCAAGAGACTTGCTAAGGCCAAGGTATATGGCATCATCTGCTCTTCTGTCATCCAGAAATCTAGACATTTCATCATCATAGAAGGCAGACAGATTGGCTAGATGTGATTTAGCCTTGGTAGATATATGATGACTGTTTCCAGACACCTTCATAAGTTCAGAAATGTCTCAACAGGACTTGCTCCATGGTTTTCCCAGGGACCAAAGTAGATTTTAGATCCCTGGCTTGACCTTACGGCCTTTTCCATTTGTTTGTTTTGTTTTTCAAGATGAATACAACAATTCTCTTCTTCAGTTTGTTGAGGACTGTTCCCAATCTCCAGTACATTTCAAAGATGATAACACCCTTACAGTGGCATCAGCCAAATCTCACAATGTTTTTATACGTCTGATCAGATACCATTGACTAGTAAGGGTCAAATTCTCTGAAGTTATGCCTAACTGCTGGTAGTTTTTCTTGAACCCTCTTAATAAGCATAGAGGCCTGTGAGGCCTTTTTAATAAAGGCTTTGAATTATTAAACTTTTAATCTGTGTCTGCTGTCACTAAATCACCTACCCCACTCAGGAAAGAGCCCAGGTTCACAGTTAACATAGCAGCAGAAACTGCTTTTGTTGCCCTTACACCATGACAGCTGCAGCCGTTATTGAGGTCTGGCATCTCACACACAATCCCTAGCCGCCCAGTTAGTGTTTCTGAATTCCCCCATTTTAGCCTTTCCTTGCTTCTGCCTCTTACAAGTCCTTTGTACACTGGAGCTCCCTTTGGTGTTGCCTGCTTAGCCAAGCTAACCTCCTGAGTGTTGGAATGGCCTCTTCCCATGCTTGGAGAAAGTCATCCTTAAAGACCTGCCACGTTTCTTGAGCATCTTTGCGCTTCAGAGCTTCCTATTGGATTCCAGAGTCTGTACAGCTGCTTACCTTCCTCATACCCCTCAGGATCTTGTTACTCTGTGATTTCTTGATCTATGATTTCATGGCTGCTGCCAATGCAGTTATTCATTACCACATCCTCAACCAGTTCTTCCTTGTTGCGCACACTGGCCTCCCTGATCCTGATCCATAGTTTTCAGCCTGTCTGTTGCCTATTCCAGAGGAGAGCTCCACAATCAAGTCACTCTTTCATAGGGGCAGCTGCTCTCCTTGTGCACTCCTTGTGTCTGTCTTTCCTGAGAGCTCATACTCGTCCATCACGGTGCTTCAGTCATGTAACTCTCATCGTCATGTCTCAGTCATCGCATCAATGTCATAATTTTGTAAGCCTGTACAGAATTGTAAACCTTCCTGCATGTATTTGTTTACATACTCTTTTGAGGTAGGTCTCCTTTTGCCATACTTTTTCACACCTGAGTTCCCCTTTGTTCCTGACATGCTGCACCTTCTGCTTTGGACCGCTGACCTCTGTTATCTCACCTGATTGAATCATGATTTCCCTTTCCATTTATAGCTCTGTAGGATATTTAAGCTATTCTGTGCGCTTTTTGTTGTAGTAAAACCCACAAGTTCAGAACTAATATTATGGCAGGTAACGCAGGTAACTTCTACCCATGGCCTGTCCTGTTGTATCGAAGAAAGTATATTCCCTTCAGAAAACTTGAAACTTTTTTTTCTTCCTACACATGTTTTGGAGGCAAAGGATAGCAGGAACATCAACAGGCAGCATAGATACAAGTCTGTTCACCAGACTTGCATCTGTGAGTTAATGCTGTGGCTGATAAGACCTGCCAGAGTGCAAGGAGGTGATGCAAATCCTATGTGAGATGCTGCTGCTGGAGCATAAGTATGCAGTGAACTTCAAGCAGTAGCAGATGGACTTGCTGACCCCCAAAGCAGCAAGAGGGAGGTAAGCTTGAGTTCTTCCACTGTCTCTGGGTGCACCTAAAACTGCAGCATGGGCACAAGGGCATGAAATAATTTCAAAGCCCCTGATCGGCATGTTAACAAAATCATGAGGAGCTTTTCCGTAGGGCTATATCTCAAGAGAACTTTGCTCCTGTTTGTCTTTAAGTACCTTGAAATACTAGCCTCAGGTAATTAGTCTCCTCTCTTAGCAGGAGAGAGATGCCATTTTGGTGAGCTATC